>BLSH010544182.1:138696-151625 GCA_018402905.1 Glandirana rugosa | reverse complement strand
ATGATGTGACACATAAGATGTAGATGAATACAATGCGCAAAGATTGAGTAAAGGACTCACTGTATTATTATATCAAGTTAAGCGAATGACCCTCAGATATATTAATACTGCTCAATGGGGCTTAACTAAGGCTATTATAGCTTTACAATATTTCAATGTATGACAACTCAAGTATCATTAACCACCTCCCACCCGGCCACTGTATATATACGGCCGGGTGGGAGCTTCCCGTGTCTGACAGGACGTGTATACACGTCCTGCAGAACGGGAGCTCGCAGCGCGGCCACGCGGCGCGCTGTGGCTGGATCCTGTGATCATTATGATCACAGGATCCAGCTGAGCAGAGATCGGAATATGGGCGCAGTGACTGGCCCTCCCGATCATGTGACGGCTGTGTCCAATCACAGCCGTCACATTGTAAACAGAGACTAACGTCTCTGTGACAGTTCTCCCCCGCCGAGCTCAGTGAGAGCTCGGGGGGGGGGGGGGGGGGGGGAGGGGGCAATCTGCAGCAATATGACAGCTCTCTGCATGATGAGGATTTCATGCAGAAAGCTGTCACAGATCACCCCCCACACAGTGCACCAAGCGCACTGTTACCCCTGTCCCCATACACATAAGTGTCCCCATAAAACAGTCCCCAAAACATCTGTATGTCCCCTATCACATCTGTCACCATACAAAAAACATCTGTCACAGTCCCCAAAACATCTGTATGTCCCCGTCACATCTGTCACCGTCCCCAAACATCTGTCTGTCCCCGTCACATCTGTCACCATACACAAAACATCTGTATGTCCCGTCACATCTGTCACAGTCCCCGTCACATCTGTCTGTCCGCCAACACCAAATAAACTTCGATTTGGGTTATTTTTACCAAAGAAATGTAGCAGTATCATTTTTGGTCAACATTTATGAAGAGAAATTACTTATTTGCAAAATTTTATAACAGAAACAAAGAAAAATGCATTGTTTTTGAAAAATTTCAGTCTGTTTTTAATTTATAGCGCAAAAAATAAAAAACCCAGGGGTGATTAAATACCACCAAAAGAAAGCTTTATTTGTGTGAAAAAAAATGATAAAAATTTCATATGGGTACAGTGTCGCATGACCGCGCAATTGTCATTCAAACTGCAACAGCGCTAAAAGCTAAAAGCTGAAAATTGGTCCGGGAAGGAAGGGGGTTTAAGTGCCCAGTATAGAAGTGGTTAATCAACAACAATGGTTTAACTGAATTCTTCTGCTCTTGTTCAGAGAGTTCCTTTAAAGAATTTACTTTGAATTTGGTCAAGTGAGAAATGGTCACTGCAATGACAGGGATCCTGATGTTACAGTTCAGTCTTGTCTATTTTCCTATCGCACTCTTTCCTGGCAAACAGGCTCTTAACGGTGGGAGCTGCAACAAAAACCAGCTGGGTCCTGGAAATGTCATGCAAGTGTACATGGATTCTTCATGGATCATGGATCCTTGTCCAAAGTATGCTTTATTGAAGAGATTACATCACAGGAAAGTGCAACGTTTCGGAGCGCGCGACAAGGTTCCACGGTGTGCTGGTGAATATGTACACTTGATGTTACAGTTCAGTCTAATCTTTTGCCGGCTTTAATTAATTCCAAAGTTAGGTACCTGTATAACTGTGTCCACTGATCCTTGGGATAGGGCACAAATAGGCAAGCTGGAATAAACTTTAGAAGAAAGCCTTGGTAGTGATTACTGACTCCCGGATATCCTATCTGTTAAAGGTGGGCCTGTGCACAGGTTATTGTATTCCACTATGAAAGCTGAGTCTGTGCTAACAGACGAGATATAGAAACAACTGAGTATATTCAGGGGCTTAGGCTTCTGCCTGCTCACCACACCAATCAGTTGATCACAGAAAGTGGTCTGGCTGTTCATGTTGTGCTGAGGATGCTGGAACTGATGGTATCTGCTTGCTCTTTGCTTTGAGGAAAATGGCTTCCAATGCTCTCTCCGCAGTTCTCTCCGGATCGACCGCTGCTCACTCTGCAGATGCCGCTGAATCTGGAATAAACTCAGGTGCTGGTACGCTGGTTCCTCTGGTCACTCACTGTAAACTAGGCAACACTGCAGCTTGCTGGGGTACTGTGTAAAACCAGCCTGCTGGTTTACTTGTCTTAGGCCACAGGCCGCAATCCTGCCGTAAAATACACAGGTCTCCCCTGGTCGATCACGCCGTCCAAAGAGATTGGAGCTGACTCCTCCCTCCACTTAAATAGGTTCTCCCACAAAGCATCATTCCTTCAAATAGTCTTTCCTGCCGTACAGAATCCTGGGAAATAGAGTCCTTCCACTGTAGAATCCAAGGGCAAATTTCCTCTGTAGCACTACAAGTCCCACAAGCAGTACTTCTCACATGACCATTCTGTGCAACAGTTTCAGCAATAGAGGGGAACCGCCACAACATTAATAAACATAAGATGTCCTCATGCTAAAGGAGCACTATATGACTCCTAGCTACAACTACATATTCGTCTCACAGTGGAGTTTATTTACTGAAGCCGGTGAGTGCAAAATCAGGCTCACTGCCCAGAAACCAGCTTCCAGGTTGTATTGCCAAAGCTTAAACTTGCAGGGTTTAAAAAAAAAATTGGTGCGGTTTACTACCGCTTTAATTGAACAAGCTGAGAAGATAATTGGCTACCATACACAGCTGCACCAGATTCTGAGTGCATCAGTTTTAGTAAGCCTAGGTTCACATCTATGCGGTTGTGCTTGATGCATTTTTCAGGTATGTTTTGCAGTGCGTTTTTAAACACTCGTTTTTTCAAACACACTGTAAACACACTGTAAATAGCTGTTTGCTAAGCAGGGGGCAGGGAAGCCACCCCCGCGTCTTTAACAACAGATGAGTCATCAGCACAAGAGCACTCCAGTCACATGGTTGGCTGTCTTTGGGGGAATGGAAGGTAAAAGGAACGGTTGAGAACAGTAGCACTGACTCCATTTAGCATTTTAGTGAGTGATCAAATATTTATTTCAGGTTAACAGTTGCTTCTTTTCACTTCTTCAGCTAATTATTATAATAATTTTGCGTCATCCAAATCAAGACAGTGATTGTTTATGTATGCATTCACATGTTCCATTTGAACAGAGTACATTATAACTTAAACAGTCCAGTTGTCTATAAATAAAAGGTAAATTAAAAAAATTAAGTATATAAAAATAACACTTATAGCCAGTGCTGGATTATCCACAAGACAAGATAGGAGAGCCGAAGCTGAAACCTTCATTCTACTGCAGTAAACCAGGTGTATGATGCACCTGGTTAAAGCTGTGCACTTGTCTGTCATTTCCCAAGGGGGGATTCACTTGAAGGCAATTGATGTCTGATGGGCCATACCAGTACACATAATGGGCACGGGGCAGCTTATCTATTGCAATTCATATAACTACCAATTGAAGGGGTGGAGGGGTCAAACTGCTACCAGCACCAATCTATGTTAATCAGTTTCTGTCAAATTAACCATATGAAGATATGCCACTTCTATAAATTACATAATATTGAAAAAATATTATATGGATACACAGCTGTTTTGCTGAAATGCAGCACTGGAAAAAGACTGACCTGATGATTTTAAAATAGAATAATAAATCAAACAGCATAGGCCTGTGCTGTCTTACTAGCTATAAATACTACTGCATTATACAGTACCTTTGGGGCTGTAGGTACTTTTCAGAGGCTTCCTAGCTGGCATTTATCAGACTGAGGATGCTTTTCTACAGCAAAAGTGAATAAAGAGAGAGAAGTAAAGTGGAGATTGCATCAAACATACAATCACAAATGTAGCACTACCCCCACAGGAACAGCTAAGTAAATGCCCAGGGTTCTTTTCTCAGCAATTGCCCCACAGTCAGGCACACAAATCGGATTACTCTTCAGACTCATTAACCAGTCTAGGGGTATATCAGAAAATTTGTATTAGAGGCTGTGTGGACTTTAAATGTACTCCTATAGACAACAACACATACATTTATATAAAAACATTATTTTATTACACCAGTTAAGTTAAATACACACAATATTGTGCCATTCCAAATGCACTTAAAATGCTCTCTCTTAATTGGATAAATACAGCCTAGGGGTACATTTTATTTGATGTTTTGTTGAGAACTTTGAACTTGGATAGGTAGTGGGTAATTGTAGGATACTCCAGTAACCCTTAGTAACAATTTGAGGACACTAAATATTCTCCCATAAAACTGGAAGCCAAGTCCTTGCACAAGTAAATGATAGACTGAACTTTGTAGTAGCAACTTGAAAATATTTAATCCTCATCTTCGACATCCAAGCAAAGTCCTTTCACTATGAGATAAATAGAATTAGTTCTTCAGGGCACCAGACACAATGTCCACTTTAACATGCTGACCATAGCGTAAGAGGGATGGCAACAGCACACAGTATCTAGGATCTTTCACACCAGTCTGTACTCACTAATGTCTTTGGATATTTGGTTGCCACTTTTCAATATATTCCAGACACTTTCACCCAATAATATCAGACTAGATCCTCAGACGACTGCCCCTCAGTCAGCTTCAGCAAACTCTCAGCAAAGCAGGCCTCCAGCTAGCAAAACTGAAGCCCTGATGAACCACAGGCACGTGGCATAATTGCCTAGGGAGCAGATAGCCCCCCTAGGCTTTGATCTCCTCCTCAAGGAAAAAGACCCTCTGCTCCAGGTCTCATAGTATTTATACACACTCCCAGCTGCCATCTGGGCACCTCTCCCCAGGGATTGGCCAGGGCTGTATACATATTCAGCTGCTGATTAGACTCTGCCTGTCCAATTTTAAAACTGTTAATTCTGCAGCCAATGAAACACAGAACAATCAAACACAGCTACACTGATTGCTGTGAACCAGAACTAAATTTGCTTAACAATGAAATGCAACACCACTAAATACAGTGAGCCTAAACTAAATTACCTAACCTAGCACCCATCTAGGAGGGTGCTACATAAACATATACTGTATACTTATATAAACAAATAAACAAATATACTTATACTGTATATATGAGGAGTTATTCTACACATTATTTGATTTTTGATGCAGTGCTCACTTCACTTCATCTACTGTACATTGTACCTTGTCAGTCATTTCTCCTTTATTTACTCAGCCTTAAAGGGTAACTCCAAAAAATAGCAAGTTTAAAAAATAATAATACAGCATATACAATTGCAACACAAGTCATATTGTCTTTGAATGTTATTAAATATTTCCTTTCCCTTTCAATCTGCAGCACTGTAATTTTCTGTAAAGCGTAAAGCAATATGGCTACCTGGAGGTGTTCTGTACACATCTAGTGTACAGAATGCCCCCCCCCCCCCCGATATGTAATTTTCTGCTTGTGCTTATGTTGTGTTATTGGTTTACTGATTTTCCCAGAAGTCTGCACTAAGATGCAAATAAGATTTGGTGAGATACTTTCAAATGGAAATGATATCTAAAGCGATGCAGACCCTTGCCAATCTCCTCATTAGAGCTCCGCAGGTGCAGCAGCTGACTGATAATTATAAAACCACTCCCATACAGATTCACTCTGTCATTGGGCACAGACAAACAAACAGCTATTCCCTTAGAATAATAAAAACTAGGAATCTGCAACAAAGTTTGTTAAAATCCCTGCAATGTACATAGACCACCCAGAGGGGAATGTTTTTTTCTCAACAAAAGTGGAGTCACTCTTTAATAAACACACAATTGTATGCTTGTTAGCAAACTCACCATTAGGTATGCTTGCCAAATCTCCCCTAGGTTCTGTAGAGGTTTCCAGTCCCCTTGGACAGGGATCACATAATCTAAGGGATAACAGGAATTTACATTAATGAAGGAAAACTAAACTGTTCATTTCATTAACAGAGCTGATGAAAGCCAAGAAAATACATCTCATCTAGGCAACCAACATTCTATTTCAAGGCAAAAAAAACTTTCTGGGGGAATATATATCCAGTATCTCACAAAAGTGAGTACACCCCTCACATTTTTGTAAATATTTTATTATTTATCAAAATGTGAGGGGTGTACTCACTTTTGTGAGATACTGTAGTTACATAGTTGTTAAGGTTGAATAAAGACACTAGTCCATCCAGTTCAACCTGTGCACTTGGTATATGTGTGTTCATGTTGATAATCATTTCCCATATCCCTGTATATTGTGTTCACTAAAATACACATCCAAGAGTCTTTTAAAACTATCAATACTATCTGCTGATACCACTGATTGTTGAAGGGAGGACCACATCCTTACCGTCCTTACAGTGAAAAACCCCCTACACAGCTTAAGGCTAAAGCGCTTCTCCTTCAATCTCATTGTGTGGCCCCATGTCTTTTTACACTCCCTGGGACTGAATCGTTTCCTACCCATGCTAGGACCATTGAGATATTTGTATATTGCTATCATATCTCCTCTCAAGCGTCTCTTTTCCAAGGAGAACAAGTTTAGTGCTTGTGTGGTCGTTCCTCATAATTGAGGTTCTCCAGTCCTCTTATTAACTCTCTGAACTTTCTCCAGTTCTAGCACATCCTTCCTGAGTATTGGTGACCAGAACTGCACAGCATACTCCAGATGTGGTCAAACAAGAGTTTTTTTTTTTTTTTTTCAAATATAAATTTTATTGACTTCCAGCAAGAGCAAGATAACATCAAATATAACAAAGACCAAGCAACATCGATATGTCCGTAAGTACTAAGAGGTACATAGATCAATCTATCTGCACATGGTATTGTGACTTAGTGACAAAAATCAGTATCATGTTTTCTTTACATCCAGCCCGAGGCTCCTCTCTCAATTTGGGGCGCCTCCGGACTGGGACACAATATCTCCACATAAAGTACATAGAAACCCCTTGCTTCTCCTTGTTTCCATTTTCTAGAGATGAAGGTAACGTGTAGAGCGGAAAGAAAGGGTACAGAAAAAAAAATAGAAAGAGGAGGGTTGTAAGGGGGGGATAGAAGAGGGGGGAAACGTGAGCAGAAGATGGAGCCAAAAGCCCCTGAGACCCATTAGCCTGCCTGACCGAGAAGTGCTTTACCTTCATCAGATAGGAGGAGCATGTTCCACATTCCCCATGTTTTATTGTATAGTTCCCTTTTATGTTGTGATGTAAGGACCAGGTCCTCCATCTTGTTAATTTCTTCCACTTTGTGCATCCATCCTGATATGGATGGAGGGTGTCTCTTTTTACAATGTAGCAGGATACAAGCCTTGGCTGTGTATAGGAAATGTCGTAAGATAGATTTTTTGTAAACCCTAGGAGATATGTCTGAGACGTGGAGGAGGAAAAAGGAAGGGTCCCATGGAATCTGGTATTCTGTAAATTTTTGAGAGACGGTACGAACCGTCATCCAATACGCCTTTAGCTTAGGGCAAGACCAAAATATGTGGAGCAACGTTCCCCTGTCCTTCCCGCCTCGCCAGCATTGGTCAGACATGGCAGGGTAGCAAGCATGAAGTTTTAAGGGTGTGTAGTACCATCTGGTTAACAATTTAAAGTTTGTTTCCTGAATTTTGGTACAGATTGACAATTTCAGAGAAAAACAAATAATATTTTGTATTTGTGGTGCAGTAAAGGTACAAGCGAGGTCTGCTTCCCAGGTGTGGTTGTTCGGTCGGGGTGTTTAGCAGAGCGTGTGCCTTGGACAGAGCTCTCGGGAGGATGTCCGTATCCGAGCAATACTCCTCTAGTGTCGTGAGTGCCTGGTTGAATCCCGTGGGTTTAGGGAGGGAGTGGAGGAAATGGTGTAGTCGAAGGGCTGGCAACAATGGGAGGAGGTATGGTCCATTGGCGGTGGTCAGGTCAGCAATGGAGGGCCAATGGTCCGTCTGAAAAAAATCACCAGCCTGAGTGTGGCTTGCAAGTTGTAGAGTTTGGTATTCCCGCGAGTGGAGGCCTGGTGGAAAATGCAGGTTGTCCATAATGGGGTATAGAGGGGATTCCGCGTACGTAAGGTGCCTCTGCATGGAGACCTGCCAGCCAAGAGAAAGGGTGGTGCTGATCAGTGGGTGTAATTAAAGTCCCGAGGGCAACTTATGAAAGTACCAGAGTGCTCTTTTCAAAAGTATGGGAGTTTGCTGCTGTTCTATTTGTGCCCACAGTTTGAGGTCGGAGTGGCGGCACCAGTCTATAACGCTAGTTAAGTGAGTTGCCTGGTAATATTTTCGTATATGTCTGGTAGTGCTAGTCCACCAAAGTGCTTAGGTAGCAATAGCTGGGAATGAGGGAGTCTAGGTTTCCTGTGGGCCCATATAAAGTGAGTGAACAGAGATTAGATCTGCTTAAAGTACGTGACGGGGATTCTAATTGGCAGTGCCTGAAACAAATAAAGAAGTTTGGGCAAGATGCACATTTTTAAGAGGTTACATCTGCTGAACCATGAGTGAATGCCTTTATGTCATTGAGCTAGCAAGTTGCGAATTTTACCTATTAAGGGTGGGAAGTTCAAACCGTAGGTACGGGAGATGTCAGAGGGTATGAGCGTGCCCAGGTACTTTAGTGCCATCGAGGTCCACCGGAAATTAAAGTTGGCTTGCAGAGTTTCAAGCATCGCCGGTGTTATTGCTACGCCCATCCCCTCCGATTTAGTAAAGTTCATTTTTAGGTTTGCGAGGAATCCATACATGGCAAATTCTTTGAGAAGATTGGGGAGGGAGATAGCTGTATTAGTGAGTGTGAAACAGAGATCATCAGCATAGGCGGATATTTTGTGTTGGGTTGTCCCAACGGTCAGATCTGTGATGTCGGCGTTCAACCTGATAGTACATAAAAAGGGTTCAAGGGAGAGGACAAAGAGAAGGGGGGATAGCGGGCAACCTTGTTGTGTGCCATTTCTAATGGGGAAGAGCTCGGATAAAATTCTGTTGGCTTTCACTTGGGCAGTTGGGTTGGAGTATACTCCAGCTATCCAGTTGGCCATTATATTGCCCACTCCAATGTGTCGGAGTACTGAGAACAGAAATCGCCAAGTCACCCTATCAAACGCCTTTTCAGCGTCAGTATTAAGAAAGACACATGGGGTGTGAGTGAAGGAGGCCACATGTAGAAGGTTTAAAACCTTAGTGGTGTTCTTGCATGCCTCCCTGGTGGGGATGAATCCCACTTGGTCAAGGTATGTCAGGAACTGTAAGTGCTGGGCTAGTCTGGTGGCAAGAATTTTAGTGAACAGCTTCAAGTCAACATTTAGGAGCGATATTAGCCTGTAACTGCCACATTGCGTGGGATCCTTACCCTCCATGGGGATAACTGAAACATGGGCTGCCAGAGTATCTCTAGGGAAGGATTTGTCTGAACCTATTGCGTTGTATAATTTAACCATATGGGGACCTAGGGTCGGCAGAAGCGTGCGATAATAGGGTAACTTAAGGCCATCAGGTCCGGGAGCTTTCCCTGGCTTCGTCGAACCTATAGCTTGTTGTAATTCGAGGAGTGTGATGGGGGAGTCCAGTTCCGTCCTCACTTCCTCAGGAAGCGAGGGGAGGAGCGATTTAGTTATGTAGGCATCAATCTCAGTTTGAGGAGGGTAGAGTCCGGCAGGTTGTAGAGTGTGGTATAATAGTGACCAAATGCTTGAGATATTTGTTTGGGAAGGACTATTTTCTGACCCTGGGAAGTGGTTATAGTAGGGATGTAGGTGGCCGATTGTTGTTCCCTCACTAACTTGGCTAGTAATTTCCCACATTTATCACTGGACTCGTATCCAATTTTGTGGCATATTTGCAGCGCGGCTTTCACTTTGTAATGCAAAAGGTCTCTAATCTGTTTACGAAGGAGTATGAGTTTGGCGTCTGATGCGGGGGAAGGGGCATGCTTGTGTCAGGACTCAAGACCATGTAACTGGTTTAAGAGAGAGGCAAGTTGAGCGTTTCATTCCCTCTTGAGTCGGGATCTGTGCTTGATGAACACCCCCTTATGACTGTTTTATGGGCCTCCCACAGGATCCTTGGGTCGCAGCCGTCTTGATCGTTTGTCTGAAAGTATAGGGTCAGTTCTTTGGTGATATCTGCTAACACTTCTGGCGTCTGCAGAAAGCTCTCGTTCAGACACCAGAATTGGGATCTCGAGGAGGACGCCTCAGAGAATGCGTAAACCATGGTAACCGGGGCGTGGTCCGACCAAGTTATGTTACCAATGGAGGGGTCTTTGACGGCTGAAAGCTGACTGTGGGGGACCAAGAATAAGTCAATTCTGGAGTATATTTTGTGTGGGGACGAGTAGAACGTGTAGTCACATTCTCCCGGATGCTGTAGACTCCAGACGTCAATTAATTGGGCCATATGTAGGGAATTGGCAATACGTTTCCTGGCGCCAGGGAGGACAGAGGAGTTGCCAGTGGAGGTATCAGTGGAAGGGAGTAGTGGGGTGTTAAAATCACCGCCCAATAGTAGTTGACCCTCCTTGAATCCCATAAGGGTATCTAAAGTGTGATGGAGAAAAACATCCTGTTGGGTGTTAGGCGTGTAGATGGTCCTCGGTGTCACCATCTCCTCCCCTATCAGCCCCTTGATAAATAAGTAGCACCCGTTAGGGTTTCGCAGGACACCTCGAGGCTTCCAAGGTAACTTGTTTGACAACAAAATAGAGACCCCTTTGGAGCTGTTACATTTGTGGAATGGTAGGCTAGGGGGTAGAATCTAATTTTGAGTATAGGGAGCTTATCCTCTCGGAAATTCGTTTCCTGAATGAATGCTATATCAATTTAATCACGTTTGAGGTCAGATAGAAGAATACGTCTTTTCTCTGGTATATTCAGGCCCTTTGCATTTAGGGACAGTATCCTACTTGCTTCCATCTCCAGGTCATGAAAGAAAGGAGAGGGGGAGAAGAGAGGAGGGGAAGGAGGGGAGACGAGAAAGTAATAAGTTAGGGGGGGTAAAGGGGTATAGAAAGAAAGGTATCTAGTTAGGCAAATAGAGTATGTGCCGACAGTACTTGTCTTCTCTTCGGCAGAAGACTCGTACCAGCCTATGTGGGGAAGAGATTAGACCTGGCGTTACAAGTGAGCGCTCAGCTCCTCCCCCGGCTGTGCAAGTAAGTGCAAAATTACTATGTATTATGGTATGAAAAAACTAAGCAACAAAGCTCACAGTAAAACACGTTAACTTTCCCGACAGTTCAGCATAATCTGTAGCAATCCCACAGTATAACTGAAGCAGAGCATTATTTATGAATGACCACGGCTGTCTGCAACACGAAAACAAGGTTAGTAAACATTCCTGCCATATTACATCAGTTTCAACCCCACCTATATGACCATCTTTTATCGTGGATATCAGTGGACAGTCCACCCTCCCATGTCCGTGCAATATTTCCCGAAGGCAGGCCAGGTGGTCAAAACCCCAACACTCAGTGTTTGCTGGGAGAGTCTCCCCTGTGCGTCCTGTGGACTCATTCTAAGCACAGGTAACATTAAGGGGGCTCCCCCCTCAGCCAGCAGTCAGATCTATCCACGAGCTACAGTACAGCCCCTGGGCAAGATCTCCTACAGGTCTGCTAGTTTGTGGGCCATGGTAAGCAGGTAAGGACTCAGAAGAGGGGGAAACCTCAGCTTGATCTGTGCTGTCGTCAGAGTCATAGTGGCAAATGCCAAAGCCACTCTGCTTTCTCCAGATATGATAAGGTCTGTTGCAGGGAGATATAGAAATGGCAAGGTCCGAGGTGGAAAACACTTTCTCCGGGGTAACTGGCCTACAGTCTAGCCAAACAGTAGAGGTGTGTGACATTGAGAGTTCAGTTGCCAGAGCACTGTAGGGGGTTCTGACAAATGGTCTATCAGTTGGGTGACAACACAGTGCGCACCTGCATGTGCCTGACTTGTAGTTGATCTCATAGACTGCCATCACTATGTAGGAAAACAGCATTGTTACCCAGGAAGCCCATCTATATAGTCTAAAGTGATTACTTGAGAAGCCTCAACTGATCTGGGTCTCCCCATCTCCATGCCCGGAACACCCCGGCTGGTTTATAGAGAAATCCTCCTGAGTGGCACTCCCCGATCTCCGTGGTTCTAAGCTGGGCAGGTCTATAAGATCCCTTGAGTGTGGGTAACAACGGCTGCCCGGTGCACCCAGGTGATGCATCTGTTGCCAAGGTTTAAACCCAAATTGAGCGCCCGGGTACTGGAAGGGCTGACAAGCCCCTTGATTCTTGATAGACATGGGTCTCTCAGATCGAGTGTCCATATCCTGACCAGCTTGGGTAGGCAGTTCTGGTATATAGCAAGGTAAACAAGAAAGTATGTAACTGCAGACTCACCGTGGGCTCTGTATATTGCACTGTAAGGATCGCTGTTTTCATGCCACCATGTTGCTGTAAGGGACAGATTATTGTTCAAAAATCATCGCCTACTCCTATAGGGCCAGGTTCCGGCTGTTGCTGTAAGGGACAGATTATTGTTCAAAAATAGAGTTGAGCGAACCTCTGGAAGTTCGGGTTCTGGTCCGGACGGAACCCGAACGATCGCACGGACAACGAACCCCATTGAAATCAATGGGGACCCGAACTTTTATGCACAAAAATGGCTGTAACAAAGTCCTGGAAAGCCCGTCTTGGGCTTGAAGGTCTCCAAGCGAGTTGAGATAAAAACTTGTTATTAGACAGGGAATGTCGTTGTCGGCCTTGGACCGGGATATCCTCATCCGCTACTAAAAACTTGTTATTAGACAGGGAATGTCGTTGTACCACCGTACTTTTGTCGCTAGGAATGTCACGTTATATGTCTCGGGTGCCACTCAGACGTCAATGTATGAAAGAACAAATGGAACGATATATGGTCTTGACGGATGGGTTCGACCAGTCCTATACCTGTGAGCTAGACTCTCTGGGTACAGATAGTTCTTAGTTCCCCGAACAGTCGGGAAGGTCATGGGCCCGCGAGTTAAACCCAAATTTGGAACCGTTGTCTACGTAGTGGA
>BLSH010544182.1:88708-105011 GCA_018402905.1 Glandirana rugosa | reverse complement strand
CTAGTTCCTAACATTGGAAATAGAAGTGAGGTACAAGCATTTATACCCTATACTGGATTGCTGTTATTTGTGGTCTCACAGTTTAAAGTCAGTGAGCACTGTGAAGCTTCCTTTGTTTTGCTGGAGAAAGAGTGCTTTATACAAATACAGTACACTTCCTGGAAATCTATTTTGTTGCATCAGCATTTGATTGGTGTATACCATTTAAACCACAAAGCTAACTGAAGATCATCTGAACTGTCAAGCAAGGAACATTGAACTACAACTACTTTTCATTTGTTTCTTCCCCCCACTTAGTGAGCATTTACTACTTTGCCAGCATATTTTATAAATTGCATTCACCAAAGAACTCTCTCTCAGAGCAGGTTGAATGCAGCTGCAATTGTAATTCTGGTGTTGTACTCGTTTACCTACTATTTACTGGTTTTATACTTGGTCATCTTCTATTTGCTGCTGTCAAGTGAGTGAGCAGTAGAGAGTGGTTTGACATTTCAATAGTCATTCCCCTGCTCTCCTGTGCTCCACTCTCATGTACAGTATATTGACCTGTTTATACATTTACTGGTTGAATCTATAAAGCTATAAGAAACATACCTTCTCATTTACTAGTGTTTAACCTTCATACTGTTGGGAGACCTATTTTATGTATCCTGTTGAATCAGAGTTCCTCTTGAACTACATATTTTAAGTAAACACTATTGATTTTCTCAATCTTGTGTCCTACATCACAGTGTCTTACTTAAAGTGTAACTAACATTATGAGTGAACCCAGTGTGTCAGGGGTGGCGGAGGACTCCCAGGATCGGGAAAACCGGGAGGGATTGACTTATTTTGCGACCATCAAGGGGGCAGCACTACACCAGTTTTCATGGGCAACCTATATACATCCTCTATTTATGTACGGTCCTTGTATGTGCGGGAACCTGGAGACCGGGTGCCACCATGTTTGGTTTTGATGTGCTTGGCATTGCATCTATTGGAGCAAGCCATTTGCTGCATATATTTCTTTTATACTTTTGATGATTCGTAAGTATTTTTAATTGATATGCTATATATCTGCCATTCTGTGTTCATCTATTGCTAAATGTAATACTACATATTGTACTATGCTCTTTTGTTTTTTTGGTTTTTTTTCCAAAAGATTTTATTGAAACAGATGTAGTGTACAAATAAAACGTGCATGAAGCATTAGGTTTCTACATCTCAATGACAGTGAATTTACAATCAAAACAGCGAATTTGTAAAAAACAGTGAGATCTAAACTCAAGGTGCGGATGTCCTTCAGATAAGGGGGTAAACAAACGAAATGTGTGGGAGGAAGAATGGTTTAAAGGATAGGGCGTCCCTATATAGTGAGTGTTCTAACATGAACAGTCTGATTTTTGGTTGATGAGATGAGTTTGTTTGTTAGATAAATAAAATTGTGGATTTGGGTCGTTTGTTTATGTAATTTAGGGTCGGTAGAGAAGGATGCTATTTATAGGGGTCAGATTAATCCTGGAGGTCTCATTATGGTTATGTAATGCAGGTTAGTTTTCTCATTACACTGTTGTCTCCTGCGACCACCCCCAGGGTGGGGGTGGGGAGCGGAGGAGGGGGGGTTGTGGGGGAGGGTTACAGGAAAGGGGGGGATGGGGCAGAAACGGGGGAATAGAGACTTAGTAAGTGAAAGATCCCACAAAGAGAAGGGGGGTGGCGTTAGGTAGAGGAGGTGGGTATTTGGTAGGCGAGTTTGTTTACGTGTCTCAAGGTCGGTTACAAGTTCGGACATGTGTATGTCGTGTGCTTATTTAAGGATTGGTTGAATGGCCATTCAGAAGCCAATCTGAGCATGTTTTCGTGTATTTGGCTGGGCAATCTTGTGAGATTGCTATTAGTTCTTCCATTCGCGCGATATGGTTAATTTGTTTGTGCCATTCAGCAATTGTTGGTACTCTTTGAGGGCCCCAATATCTAGGTATACATAGTTTAGCTGCATTTATCAAATGCATGGTAAGTGATTTCCGGTATAGGTTGTGTGGAAGTTGCTGTATGTGTAGTAGAAAATTTTCTGGTTTATTGGGCAAAGATTGTTTTGTAATGGAGTTAATTTGGCTCCTTACTGCTTCCCAAAAGGGGACTATGTTAGCGCATTCCCACCATATGTGTATAATATTCCCTTTTTCCCTCTGGCATCTCCAGCATTTGTCACTCACTTTGGGGTTGAAATGGTTGAGAATGGCGGGGGTTCGATACCAACGCGTTAGGAGTTTGAAGTTGTTCTCCTGTGTGGAGATGTTTATAGAGCCTTTATGTACAAGTCGTAGACTTGGCCCCATTGTTTGTCTGTTATATCTAGTTGGAGGTCTCTGCCCCATGCCATGCAAAACCTGTTGTTATTGTTCACCTTATTTTCCCAAAGAAGTTTGTATGTAGTTGAGATTGTGTGTTGGACAGGTTTTCCATTGGTGCATATATTGTCAAAGGTGGTGAGAGGTTGTTCAAGGTTACTTGTTTTGAGAATGGAATTATAGAAACTTCTGATTTGGAAGTATTTCCAAAAGTTGAGGGATGAACCTGGCCATTTGGATTTAAGTTCCAGTAATGAGAGCAGTGTGCCTTTTGGGGCAATGTGATGAATGCGCGGAGTTGTTTGTATGTCAGGGCCTTCGAGAAACGTGGTATCTAATCCTGGTGGGAATTGTGGGTTGAATAGGATTGGAGTCATTGGGCCCGATGGCCTGGAGATATTCTTTGATTTGGCGGCTTTTATGAAAGTATCTAGTGCTGGGCCAATGATGGGGTGCCTCCTGAGGTTTAGTGGTTGGTAA
Organism: Glandirana rugosa; assembly: GCA_018402905.1. Taxonomy (NCBI): domain Eukaryota; kingdom Metazoa; phylum Chordata; class Amphibia; order Anura; family Ranidae; genus Glandirana; species Glandirana rugosa. Next base: position 102,201 of record BLSH010544182.1, on the reverse strand, counting down.
GAGGTCGGTATCCAAGGAGAAAGATGAAGTGGTATATCAAATAGGCTTTTCTCTAGTGTTATCCAGTCTTTAGTTAGGTGGTGTACGTTCCAATCAATAATTCTTTGGAGTTGACAGGCCCAGTGATATAGTTTAAAATCTGGGACGCCCAGGCCACCCGAGAGCTTGGGGATAGTAAGATGGGTGTAATTAATTCTGGGTGTTTTTTTGTTCCAGAGAAATTGGGAACAGAGTTTCTTGAGGTTGGTAAAGAATGAAGGTGGTATGACAATAGGGATCGTTTGGAAGAGATATAAAAGGCGAGGGAGGACATTCATTTTTATAATGGCTGCACGACCAAACCAGGAAAAGTGTGGTTTGTACCACCTAGAGATATCGTTTTTGATGCTCTGTAGCAGGGGTAGGAAGTTTTTATTAAAGAGGTTGGATGGAGATGAGGTAAGATATATTCCCAAATATTTAATGGCGTCTTTTTTCCATGAGAAAGGAAAATTGGCTTTGCATAGCTCCACCATATTCATTGGAAGAGATATATTTAGAGCTTCAGATTTGGATAGATTTATTTTGAAGTGTGCAATATATCGGAACTCACCGAAGTCTTTTAGGACATTGGGTAGGGATGTGAGGGGCTCTGAAAGAAAAAGTAGGATGTCATCAGTGAAAGCTGCGATTTTGTAGCAATGCTCTGCGATTTGGATACCTTTTATGTCCGCATTTTTCCTTAGCTTTTGGAGAAAAGGTTCTAAAGTGAGAATAAAAAGTATAGGGGAAAGAGGGCAACCTTGCCGGGTGCCATTACGGATGGAAAAGGCGTTTGATAGGAGGCCGTTGGCTTTCACCTTAGCTGAAGGATTATGGTATAGGGCCATGATATATGATATTAATCTTGGGCCAAAGCCCAGGGCAAAGAGAGTAGCCTCTAAGTAATCCCAGGCCAACCTATCAAACGCCTTTTCAGCATCTAAAGAAAGTAAAAATCCTGGGGTTTTATTTTTGGAAAGCCAGTGTTGTATGTTAATGGTTTTTATGGTGTTATGCCTTGCCTCTTGGCCAGGGACGAATCCTACCTGGTCTTTGTGGATTAAGCCTGGAATTAGTGGGATGATCCTGTTAGCAAGAATTTTAGCGTAAATTTTAAGGTCAGTATTCAGGAGAGAAATTGGGCGATAGCTGGCTGTTTGTGAGGGGTCTTTATCTGACTTAGGTATAATAGAAATGTGTGCTTCTAGAAGACTATGGGGGGGAACCTTCGTAGCGGTCATCATGTTAAAGGCTTTGATAAATGGTTTAGCAAGTATATCTGGGAAGGTTTTGTAATAAGCCGCAGAAAATCCATCGGGACCCGGGCTTTTGCCTGGTTTCATCTGTTTCAAAGCTGCTTTAAATTCTATTTCTGTTAGGGGACCGTCAATGTCGTTTGCCTTATCTTTTGATATTGTGTGTTGTGTATATTGTTGGAGGAATTCCTTAATGATGGTTTTTCTGGTGCCAGTAAGACCCGTCGGTTTGGATTCTGGTGGGAGGTTGTATAAGTCAGCGTAGTAGTTTGCAAATTGTTTTGCAATCTCTTCATTTGTGGAAGTTAATGTTCCATTTTGCGTGCGTATCTGTCTGATTGTGGTTTTTGCTCTTTTATCTTGTAGTGCTTTGGCCAGATATTTACCACTTTTATTATTGTGTTCATAAAATAGTTTTTGGGTTAAGATAAATTTTCTTTTGATTTTGAGTCCTAGTTCTTCTGTGAGCATTGTTCTCGTTTCGGTGAGTTCCGACATAGTGCTGCTGGCTAATGTTTTTTTATGTGTGTGTTCCAGATGTCTTATTTTTTGTAGAAGGGTGTTCATTTTTGCTTGTTTAGTCTTTTTCCGAATCGCTGATTTAGACATGAGGAGACCCCTGATCACACATTTGTGGGCTTCCCATTGTGTGATCGGGTTTACATCAGGAGTGTCATTGTTTATAAAGAATTCATTGATGTTGTTGTGGACTGTCATATTGTATGCTGGGTCAGTGATAATGGAAGTGTCAAGTCTCCAAGTTTTGGAGGGTGGGGGAGTGTCTGGGAATGAGAGCGTTAGGGTAATCGGGTGATGATCTGATATACACGAGGGTTCAATTGTGGTCTTGGTGAGGAGGTGGAGATCTTTTTGAGAGAGCCAGAAATAATCGATTCTGGAGTACCTGTTGTGGGGTATGGAATAAAACGTGTAGTCCTTAGTGGACGGGTGTTGAGTACGCCATGTGTCGTGTAATAAGGCGATGTGTATTTGTTTCTTAATTTGCTTTAGGGCTTTGAAGGGTAAAGAAGAGGTGCCAGTGGAGGTGTCTTCCAAGGGGTTCAATGCCACATTAAAGTCACCGCCTACAATTAAAATGCCTTTTTGAAATGCAATAAGCTCTGTCATAGTGTTCCTGAAGAATGTTACTTGTGCATGATTTGGGCTATAGATGTTGGCTATGGTGACAGGCTTATTACATAATGTACCTTTGAGAAAGATGTAGCGGCCCTCCTCATCGCACCTTGAGTCGGTTACCTCTAGTGGTATGTTTTTTGAGAGCAAGGTCGCTACTCCTTTGGTTTTGGCAAGCTTGTTTGTCGCATGGAAGATTGTTGGAAAGTCTCTGTTCGTGAGTTTGGGAATTGAGTCAGATCTGAAATGGGTTTCCTGGAGGAGGATTATATCCGCTTTTAGGTGTTTCATATGTAGTAGTAGTTTATTTCTTTTTTCTGGGGTGTTGAGGCCTTTTGTGTTTAATGAGATCAGTTTAAGAGATCGCGTGTTGCGGGGCATTGCTTGGTGTGAGGTAATAAGAGAGGGGGGGATGTAAACATGGTTGAGTGGCAGTGAAGAGGAGGTAGTAGAGTGAGCGGTGATCAGGTCAGCAGTTAGGAATGATATGAAGTTAATAATGGGTAGAGGGGAGTGGTTGAGGAGTTGAGGGGAGGGATCAGGTAGGGGGATGAGGGGTACCGACAACTAGGGAAGACCAGCTTACCTAGTAAAAGTGTTGGGTGTCGGTTAGTATTAGCTGAGAAGGATCTCAGACTGCTTTGGGGAGAAGATGGGTCAGGGGTTATGGCGGAAAGAGTTCGCCGTCTTAAGGAAAAAACAACCAAAGACGGGTAATCGGGGGTTCCGCTGCATCGGTGTCCCAAGTATAAGTAAAACTAAACTAGGGATGTGTGATTAAAGGTGTCCTATATATAGTTGGTTGGTATAAGGCGAAGATGACGGACTTGAATGTGGAATGTGTTTAACATATGCAAAGTCATATGTCTTGCTGGGACACTCAGGATATTTAAGTGGGCAAAGTAAAACAGTTTGGGTGGGTATGTGTTCTAAATCCATTTAGACCATGTGACCCCCTATGTTTATTTTTGGTGTAATGGGAGTACAGGTTAGTGTGTGAAGATTTCTACAATTCATTTGTAGTATGTGTAGGATGTACATGGAACCTTCGGATGGAGTCATACGATGAGCCAGCCTCGAATGGGTGTTTGAGCATATGCTTACAGAGTCTGTGGTGGGGTTTGAAAGAAATGTAGTCTAGCTTAGCACACAGCTAGTTTGTGTCCTGTGTTGCACCATATCCTGCAATTAATATGAGGATGTTGAGGAATAGTTTGGGAGATAGAGCTTATTTTATTTGCTGTGTGAATGCGGGCAAATAGGTTCGGATTGTATGTGGAGTTTAGGTGCTGTTTCGGTAGAGTTGATTATTATAGGAGTTTTGTTGTCTTTTTTTTTTTTATTAAATTTTTTCCCTCTTATTGTGTGTTGGGTGTAGATCTAGATTAGTATTTTGGTAAGCGGTTTCATTTTCAGGTAGGGTTATCCCCATGATTGTGATAGGCTGGCTCATGACCCTGGCTCCATTCGGTTGGTATATATACATTAAATAGCATAAAATTACATTACCAGTATATGATTTAACCTTTTCCATGCGGGTGAAGTCCTTTTCATGTGTGGTACATATAAGTGGCAGTGTGAGATTGTAATTTCTTACCTTAGTGTAAGCGGCGTATGGTTTTGATTGGAGTGTAGGAATGGTTCTGATGATGAATCAGAATCCTCAACAAGGAGTGCACCCGCATGGCTTGTTTAATATCGAGCGTTGAAGTAAACACAGGAGAGAAAAAAAAAACAGCTTTAAGTATAACAATAGAACAAGAAAACAAACGGTCAATTAGGGCTGGTACTAGAGTAAGACATTGTACATGAGACCTTTGGAGGTAGCCCTAATTAGTGCGTTAAAGAAGAATAATGTTTCCCGTTTTGGATAGTAATTTCGGGTTGAAATGTCAGTTTGGGCGGATCATCTTATGCAGATAATCAAGTTCCTTTTGCTGTCTTGGGTCTGTATATGGTCTTGCTCTCCTGGTGGGTTTTGTACTGGCATATACGTTGTCTACAATGGTGCAAAAGTTTTGGACAGAATGAAATGATCTGGGTGCGGTACAAGAAGTCATGCATATGCTTGTGAGATGTCACCAGGGCATAGTTCAGATGGGTATTTTGCCGTTCCGTTTACATAGCTGGGTCCATGAGAATAGGGCTTGTTAAGCAGGGTAGGTTGTAGGTGTGGCAAGACGTAGGAAGGAGTAAATGGGTAGATGCAAGAAGATAGAAGACATTTCGAAATATCAAGTTATAAGAGGAGTGAGACCAGATATGTAGGTGAACCAATGTCAATGACAAAAAGTAAGGGTGTAAATGAACAAGGATTAAGTAGGGAGGATAGCTTAAATGCGGATGTTGCTATCATATCTAGTCTTTTCTCGGTTTGCGATGAGCTGGGGAAGAGGTGAGGCTTCCTTCTCTGGAGGAGTGTCTATTTACTGGCGGAGGAGAGAATCTGGCTGAGAGCCGGCGTCTCCTATGCGGGTGTGCATCATCATTTAGTGGTAGTTCCATAGGTTCCTCCCTGGAGCGGTCTTGATAAGTAGGGCGTAAGTCTGAGTACCAGTTGGGTAGGTCAATGTAAGGGATATTACGCTTGTCACAGAAGGTTGGTAGGTCTTCTGGTACTTTCAAGAGAGCTGGGCGGTTAGGTGGTCCTGCAGAAAGGCAGAAGGGGAATTTCCACCTATATGCTATATTCCTTTCCCTCAGGGTGTCCAGGAGAGGGCGAATGTCTCTGCGTTGCTGTAAAGTAATCTGGGATAGATCCTGGAAAAGCTTTATTTCATGTCCCTGGTATAGTATGCGGTTTCTAAGTCTGGCATTGCGCAGGATTTCTTCTTTTAGTTGGAAATTTACTATGTTGCATATTATATCTCTGGGTGGTTCATTATCTCTGCCTCTAGGTTTCAGAGCTCTGTGGTATCTTTCCATCTCCACAGGAGTTTCAAGAGGTCTGCCTAGGAGATCATTGAAAATGGCCAGTAGAGAGGGGAGTAAATGGTCATTGTCAAATGATTCAGGTAGGTTTCTGATTCTGACATTGTGTCTACGGCTGCGATTTTCCAAATCTTCTAAATGGCGTTGCATGTCTCGCAGGTGTAGGGTATGTGAGACTATGTCTTTTCTGGCACTGTGAATGTCAGTGTCATGGCGTGCTGTGGTGTCTTCGATTTCCTCTATCCTGGTCACCATGTTATGAAAGTCACTTCTTAAGTCTGATATCGCGGCTGTAAATGTAGCTTTAATATCTTTAGAAATAGCATGTAGGTCTGCAATACTGACCGGTTGATGTATTTGGTCTTCTGATCTTTGCTGCTTGTGTGAAGTGCCTGTGTTCTCCCATCTTTCAGGGCTGCGGCTCACATGGCGTGTTTGCTCTCCTGGGGCCTGTGTTTCCGGTTTCTTCTCCCGGTGTTTGGAGCGGAATATCTCCGCAATGGAGGCGTCAGCCTCAGAAGTGTGCGCCCTGGGCGAGCGCGATCGGGTGGGGGATTGTTCCCCTTGTGTCTTGCCCATTTTAATGTGCCTAGTGTTCGATTAAGGCTTAGGAAAGCATACAATGCAGCAGAACTAAGGGTTTAGGCTGCCATTTCCCTCAACGTCCAAACTATGCCCCTTTAGTATTCTGCCTGCTGAAGTGTTATTGGTTTTGTGTAATATTGCCGATATTGCCAGAATCCTCTTTGTACAAAAGACCAGTACTCTAGTGGCCGATCCCCTTCCTTTTCTATCAGGAAGGACGGTACCCCTGATATGCCTGTGTCATTTTTTATTGATGTAAGCAGCATTTTAATCATAAATAAAGCAATTTTTTTAAGCATATTACACTATTGGGCTATCCTCTATGTCCCCACAGGGTGTATGAGTGCACCCCAGTATATGGACCACATGTTCTTAAAAGGACCACAACCCCATTACTGAGGAGGAAGATCGAGGTGAATAAGAATACCATGGTGAGTGGGAGACCTTATTACAGAGTACCCTGTGATCTTGGAATACCAATTTGACCAGAGAGAAGTGAGCTGGATATTACTGCACATGCGTGTGTACTACATTATTGAGGTGAGGGCACTGAGAGCACCAAGGTGCTTGGGGAAGAGGCTTGAAGATTTTTGTAAAGAAGAAGTCATGTTTTTTTCACGTTTTATGAGCTGCAATACCATTGTTTTCATTATTGGATTATTATTATTCACTATTTATTGTTTAGCACATGTATACACTGATGGTGATACACTGTTTAATTTGGTGTAATTATCTTTATGTAATCACTGAAGCGGTAGCGCGGCATCTTTATCCTATTTGTTTATTGTTTAGTGATTGATTTAACACCATTCGATGCAAGCTGCAACCCATCATTAATGTCACATTAATTTATATGTATATGCAATATTAGAGCACAAGTGATAGCGCAGGCGTTAAACACCATTACACATCATATCTAAATATAGTGTGCTATGTCATTAAGGATTTTCAGAGATAGCCAGCGATAAAAATGTATCTGGTGAAAGCTGTCAGGATGTATGCTGTTTTAGACAACCCAAGCAGTCATTTGTTTGCCACTTCAGAGCTCTTTGACATGTTTAATGTTAGGGAAGATGTACTGTCCTACACTCTGCACACATGTGCTGGCACAGTAGAAACCACAGGAAGAATTTTTCCCCTGCTGGGTATGTTATTATTTCAGACACAAAAAGGACTGAAGGAATACATTTTCCTACACTTATCAAATGCAATTAAATACCTAATGACAGAGAGAACAACTGTGTGCAAGAGGCCTTAAATGTATGACTTTAAAGCTGAACTCTAGCCTTATCTAGTAACATGCAGAATGCAGAGGTCAGGATTAACTAATGCACAGTTCCTGGTAAGGATTAGGAAACACACAGAATTCAGGGGTCAGGAGTAAGTAACAAGCAAAGTTCAGGGATCAGGATTCAGAGTTCAGGGATCATGCAGTTAATCACATATAGGTGGAGTGCAGTGTGGTGTGCAAACAATAATTCACACAGGCAGGAGCAATGGAACTTGTATTGAAGGAATGCAACAACAGTTCACAACAAGCCCAGTGGGACAGCCATTCAGCCGGACACACTCACAGTTCAGTAGCATGACAGGAGTAGATTCCAGCTAGAATGACAGCGTCTGTTGAGAGGGGACCGAGTTTGGCCTGGCCGTCTGATCCCAATCAGAGTAGGTCCAAAGCAGTGAGTCCCTATGTTTACCCTCCTTCACAGGAACATTTTCCTAGCACTGTTACTGTCCCTCACAGACTGGGTACCTGTCCCTACTCTGTCCACCCACCAAAGCAAGCCCAATCCCAGGAGCCAGGGCCTTAAATAGGCTCTGCCTGACCCAAGATGGATTATTGGGTCACATGGGGTGGCAGCATCCAGTGCTGTGTTAGTGTAAGTCCAAAATGGCATGGCTGGAGTGGTCTGCAGCATGAATGTCCCTGCACACCCAGATCGCTCTACTAGCACAGTTTTTTAACTGGTGCTTGCACAGTGTGATGAATTGGAGCCTGTGCCCTGGGAAAGCCCATTTCCCGGGGACAGGACCCAGAAAACAGGGACAGAGGGTAACCTTAACCTGACTGACAACTCAACCAACACCCCAGGAATCTTGCTAGCAGTCAGCAGCCATAGTCTTTAACCACTTCAGCCCGGAAGGATTTCACACTGTTGGACCAGAGTACTTTTAGCGATTCAGCGCTGCCTCGCTTTAACTGACAATTGCGCGGTTGTGCGACGTTGTACCCAAACAAAATTTACGTCCCTTTTCCCCACAAATAGAGCTTTCTTTTGGTGGTATTTGATCACCTCTGCGTCATTTCTGATTGCTGCTATAAACAAAAAAAAGAGCAACAATTTTGCAAAAAAAAAACCCAATCATTTCTTACTTTTTGCTAAAATACAAATACAAAAAAATATATAAAAAAAGTAATTTATTTATCGGTTTTGGCCGATTTATATTCTTCCTCATATTTTTGGTAAAAAAAAATGCAATCAGTGTTTATTGATTGGTTTGCGCAAAAGTTGCCACATTTATATACCATGAGAATTCATTTCTAGCGTTTTTACAGTTTTTTTTTTTACTGGTAATGGCGGCAATCTGTGATTTTTATCGGGACTGCGATATTGAGACGGACATGTCGGACATTTTTGACACTTTTTTGGGACCGATGACATTTATAGAGCGATTGGAAATATAAATGTCCACTGATTACTGTATAAATGTCATTGGCAGTGAAGGGGTTAACTGTGTTCCATGGGTGTGTTCTAACTGTAAGGGGGCTGGGCTGTCAGGAGCATGAGAGATCTAACTGATCCCAGTGACAGGGATCAGTAGTTTTCTGTCATGCTGCCTGACAGCACGGGGAACCGCTGTGTTTACATCGCTGGTTCCCCGTTTTTCAGCTGTGGCCAGCACTCACGAGCCACGGGCACACTGCTGCAGTGTACGGCGGGCATGAGAGCACACGCGCGAGCGCCCATTTATAGACGACGATTTGCGAAACAGCGACACTCTGCAGCTGTAAATGTACGCAAGCCGGTCGGGAACCGGTTAAACAAGAACATTTTCCACTTCACAGGTATAAAGCAGGCCCTTGAGACTTTTCCACTTCTACTTCTAAGTGGTTATGCATGCTTTGCTACACATAGGGAAGGGACTTGATGCATTTGAGGATTGCTTTAGGTATCAAAGCTGCAACATCAAAGATAATCCCAGATTTTATGTGGTGTTTTTGGACTTGTGTACACTGTATGCTTTCCATGTTTCCTTTTTGTGTGTATTTTTTTTTCTAGGTCTGAGGACAAGTCACCCTTTGTGGCCTCAGGGCCTCAGGGCCGCCATCAGTGGGGTACAGGCAGTACTGTTGTAAGGGGCCCCAGTGTCTCAAGGGGCCCTTACAACAAAGACTTTAGCAGTCTTTAACATTGGAGCCTATGGGAGGGGGGCACCAGGTTTGGGGACACCGTTCTCCCGAACCATAGACGATAAAAATACCAAAATTGGGTTACATAGAGAGGGCCCCTTGGGAAACAACTGGTCCAAGTTTGGGACTTTCAGCACCTATGGTTCAGTCGTACCAAAGTGACCAGTCATTGACAGGCAATGGTCGGGTGAATTTTGGACTTAACATTGGAGTCTATGGGAGGGGGTCACCCAGTTTGGGGGCACCGTTCTCCCGAACCATAGGCGATAAAAATACCAAACTTGGGTCACATAGAGAGGGACCCGTGGACCACAACTGGTCTAGGTTTGGGACCTCCAGCACCTATGGTTCTGCATGAGGTCTTATTGCAATCATCGGGTGAGGCTGTGCTGCCTGTGCACTGTTTTTTTACACCTTGGATCCCACACTAGCATGCATTGCACACTTCACTTGAATGGGTCATGCTTGGCAGGCTATACCCGGTAATTGTGACAGGGTGTATTATTCCTACTGTGGCTGTGTACACCCCTGGCCAGTGGGCGGATGTTGTGGGTTGGCAGTGGGGAATGTTGGTGGTCAGACAGGGGGGCCCAGGTCTAAAGCTGTGTAAGGGGCCCCAAAATTTCTGATGGCTGCCCTGTGTGGACTTATAATTGTCATGTGTTTAATAGTGACATCTATAGTATTCAGACAGAGAGTGTTCTATCCCACTTATACATATGTAGCGCAGACACCAAACTGGCCCAGCTGTTTGTCCCAGGTTCAGTTCCCTGTTGGGTGCACGGCAGGCACCCAGGAAGCCAGGCACATGGTATTTTCTCAGTCTTTCTATGCAGGAACCAGGTAGATAGTGTCTTTTTGTGTTTTTTTTTTTATTGTGAAAAACAATAAGAACTGGGATAGGGATTAGGATGAGTCTTGAGATACCCAGAACTAGTGCAAACTTGCCGAGGACACTATTTAGCAATAAATAACTTCTGTAAAAAAAAACAAAAAAAACTTCAGCATAGAAGAATGTGAACATTCAGCTCAGGGGGATTCTAAACTAGAAGCAGCCCTGGCCAGCAGATCTGGAACAGTCTCTTCACCAAAAGAGCACAAACAGCAATAGTTTCTCTCTAGGATTTCTCTCAGGCTTCTACTCACTGTGTCCCTGTATACATGGACGTCTCCTTCCAGTATTTGTCAGACACTGTACCCTGAGTTTCCCTGCCTAATCCTCCACAGACTTTGCAGCAACTGTTCCTGCAGCTTTAAAAGTGGGTTCTTCAGCTCTCCCTGAGCTGGGACCACACAGGACTCACTGCAGATTCTAACTGGATCGCTCTTCCACTTGCAAAAGACCCTGCTGTTCCAGGTCCCAGAATATTTGTACCCACCTCAGCCCACTGCTGGTCACTCTCTCAACCAGGGATTGGCTGAGGCTGTATCAATGGACAGGCAGTCTCTTTCAAAGTCTCAAAAACATTGAGATAGCCAGAGCATGTTGCTCTGCAGAAAGACACCAAGAAAGAGATTTACTAAAACTGGCACACACAGAATCTGGTGCAGCAGTTCATAGTAACCAATGAGCTTCTAACTTCAGCTTGCTCAGTTAGGCTTTGACAATAAAACCTGGAAGCTGATTGATTACTATGCACAGCTGCACCAGATTCTGTGTGCACCCATTTTAGTAAATTCTACCCCTGTTTGATGCCAACTCTACAAGTAAGAACTAGGCACAAGGGTCATTCCCATGCTAGAAAGATATTTTAAAGGATAAGCTCACCTTTTGAAGATGTTACATGTTACACCTGTCTTTAGGGTGTAGCATGTAACTTGTTCAGTCCTACCCCCTTCCTTCTGACAATGGGGTTCCTCTCCCCCACAACTGCTGTCTCATTTTAAAAGTCCTATCTTTCACTGTGGCAGTTTCAGTGGACTGTGAGCGTGCTGATCAGCATGCTCGTGGTCTATTCACAATCCCTCCAGTTTTTAGTCTGCAAAGCACATACAGAGGTACAGGAAGAAAGCTAGAGGAAGAGTGTGCAGGATCCTGACATTGCAATCATGATCTACTGATGGTGGGTGCAATACTTTGCAGGCTCCAGTAGAAAAAAATAATAAATGCACTTTTTTACCTGCAACAATATGTAGGTAGCCAGGAGTTCAGAAATATGCATCTGGCATACAGACAATGGTGTTCATTGCTTAACATGAGGAACTCCCTCTAGTGTTTGTTTGTGGAATAAGACTGTAATTAAAATAAGGATGAAGCATTGTGGGAATTGTAGTGTGGAAAGGAGAAACAGCAGACTCTGTATGAAGGACTCCATTTCCCATCAGACTGTGTTGCGCTGGGGACTTCTGGGAGGTGCAAAGCATTGTGGGGAAAATGTATTTAAGTGGGAGGAGGAGCTGAAAGCGGCCTCTTTGGACAGCGTGATCGATCCGTGAGGAACCCTGTGTGCTGCTACAACCAGAGCTAGGCCCAAGGCCTATGTACAGCATTCCAGCCGACTGAATTCTCTGCAGGTGACCCAGCTAGCAGCCGCTCTCCAGAAAAACAGTGAGTGACCTACGGAGCCTTCAGATTCTCATCTCTGTCTGGATTGAAGCAGCAACAGCTATCGCAGCAGTCGTACGTGTCGATCCAGGAGAGCTGCCAAGAGTGCAGCGGATGCTAGCTACCTTCCAGGAGCAAGCAGCCAGTGTGAACTAATGGTCCCAGCATTACCATCATCTTCATCTGAGTTCCGGATCGTTTGTCTTCATACAGTTGTTTGGATTTGGTGGGTCTATGCAGCATCTCTTTATCCCTTTTGGATTACCATTTATATACACTGGATTACCGTTTGTGACCAGTTTATTCAAGAAGTCAGTGATCACTACAAGGCTATTTAGTGCAGTGGAATTTAACCTTTTTGTACCTCATCTCATTGATTAGTGTCCTTCTGGACACATTGTTCTTAGGTACCTGACTCTTATAGCCGGCAGAAGATTGCTTGGACTCTGCAAGACAGGACTATTACAACTTCATCTACTCATCCTCTCCCCAGTAATATAATCAGGGCTATTTACTTGGAACTACTATATCTCCTAAGAACTCTCTAAGCTAGAACAGGAGAATTTTAATAGAAATTCATAGTTATCTAGTGTACTCATATAACACAAATTTAACTGCTAAGTGAATATACTTTATTTGTGCATTATAGAACCTTGTTATCTGAATTATAATCCATTGAGTGGTACCAATTTACCCTTTGGGTTATCTATTGATATAGGGTCTTACGGTATTATTTCCCTTTTCAGTTTCAGTAGATATTACCAAATCACATCTTTTCCCAGTGAACCCTTGGGTATTGTTTAAACTCAATTGGAGGAATTGCATTCTTTTCAACTGTTGTTGTTTTTGGAGAATACAGGGAGTGACGGAAGTTAACAAACTATCTACTCCCTTTTAGGGATGGGCCGAACACCCCCCGGTTCAGTTTGCACCAGAACTTTCGAACAGGCAAAAAATGTGTGCGAACACACGAACGCTGTTAAAATCAATGGGACTTGTACATGAAAAATCAAAAGTGCTCATTTTAAAGGCTTATATGTAAGTTATTGCCCTAAAAAGTGTATGGGGACCGGGTTCTGCCCTAGGGGATATGTATCAATGCAAAAAAAAAGTTTTTACATCAATTGGTTTTTTTTTTTTTCTTTTCAATAAATTTTTATTCAAAATTTAAGCATACAAAATGACAGATAGTCAACTACAATGCAGGAGATACAAAAAACCTGGTGTATAACAAAGCAGGAAGATTGTCCGGTTGGAACCGAATGTGCTCATTTGTTCTGATGACAACTGAGCACCACTTACAGATTTTGCGTGAGAGAGACATAATACACAAAAGTAACACAATAAAGTCTTACATTGCATCTTGACTCCAGATACGAAATAATATAATAAAAAAAAAAAAAAATATATATATATATATAGGACCGTGTCACACAAGGGTACTCCCACGGCCTTCACCCTCCGGACCGGGATCCACAGGAGGACTTCCCCAAATTCAGCTTTCCCTGTCCTACAAAGTTCAATGTCGTCAATTCGTTAATATATATATATATATATATATATATATATATATATATATAAAAAAAAAAAAAAATAATATAATAAA
>BLSH010544182.1:59359-88229 GCA_018402905.1 Glandirana rugosa | reverse complement strand
CCTAACAGAATGAAGTGTATTAATTTCCGGTTAGGTTTAGAAATATCGGGAATGTGCTTATTTAAGAATGCAATGGTTGGAGATCTAGGAAGTTTGATACCTATAGCCTTCTGAATGATGCCAAAGATTTTGTTCCAGAATGGCCTGATTCTTGGGCATTCCCACCATATATGGGCCATGGTGCCCAGGAGCTTGCATCCCCTAAAGCAGGATGGGTCCTGATTCGGTAGGAAATTATGGAGCCTTGCTGGGGTTAGGTACCACCTCATCAACACTTTCAGACTAGCTTCCGAAATACTAGTGTTGAGTATACCCTTAAAGGAGCTGAAGCCGGCCTTATGCCAATAATCCAAATCCCAGTCAAATTGGAGATCCGACTCCCAATTAGTCATATAAGCTGCTTTCTTATCCGTTAGTGTGAGTGCTTCATATATGAGAGAGATACCCCCTTTTTGTAGCGACGGCTGACCACACCACTGTTCATATGAAGAAAAGCTGGGGGGGAGAGGTTTCTCTTTCCAGATTTTATGGAGGAAGATAGAGATCTGAAAAAATCTAAACTTCTCTGAATCAGGAAGTTCTAGAGCACTTACACAATGTCTGTATGAAATGGGGCCTTTGTTATTAAAGAAGTGTCCTATACGGAACATGCCTTTGTCTAGCCACCACTGGAATGCTTTAATATTAAGACCAGGGGGGAACTCTGGGTTGTTAAAGAGGTGCGCTAATGGCCTGATTGAGGAGACTAAGGACGAGTTGTGTTTGATTTTGTCCCATAAGGCTAGTTCATTGGAAAGGGAGGGGGCCAATATAGGGGGCCTTTCTTTGGCGGGGCACCAAAGGAGAAAATCCAAAGTGTGCCTAGGTATTGCTTCCCTCTCTATCCGGAGCCAGTCCTGTTTCTCCTGCCTGGAGTAAATGGAAGAGAACTGAGCTAGTCTAGCTGAATAAAAATATTTCTCTAAATTCGGGAGACCCACTCCCCCCCTCCTTCTACTGAGGAATAGAGTTTTCTGTGGAATCCTATAACCAGTGTTTCCCCAGATGAATTTTAGGATTTTGCTCTGAAAAGAGGAAAGGTGATCTTTTCGAATTGGTATGGGTAAGGAACGAAATAGATAGAGGAGTCTTGGGAGCAGCGTCATCTTGATTGAGTTGACTCTACCCATCCAAGAGATGTTATGTGTAGACCACGATTTGAGATCCGCCTCTAGTTTATGCGATATAAAGGTGGAAAATTGGAGCTATATAAGGTTTCAAATTTGGAAGTAAGTTTAATTCCTAAATAAGTGATCGAGGAATTACTCCATTTAAAACTAAATTCAGCCTCTAGTTTGGAGATGGTCTCAGGAGGTAAAGAGATATTAAGCGCTTGTGATTTGGAATAATTGACCTGGAGGCCTGAAATCTGTGAGAATTTGTTGAGAAGTTGGCATAGAGCAGGGAGTGTAGAAACGGGGGAGGTTATGAATAATAAAAGGTCGTCCGCGAATAGCCCACATTTATGTTCCAGATTCCCGCATGAAACCCCTTTGATATCTGGGTTGCTTCGAATGGCTATAGCTAAAGTCTCTATTACGATCGCAAATAGCAAAGGGGATAAGGGGCACCCTTGCCGAGTGCCTGTCCTAATCGGGAAAGGATTTGAGTAGAAGCCTTGCATCTTGATCACAGCTTGTGGGGAGGAATAAAGGGCTCCAATTAGACCCCGGAATCTTTCACCAAAACCCCAGCATTTCAGTAAGGAGAACAGGTAGGACCATGAAACTGAATCAAACGCTTTGCGTAAATCCAGTGATAGAAGCATTCCCTTTTGGGCTTGACCCCCTGGCCAGTTTGTTTGAAGAATGGAAACTAGATCTATTGCCCTTCTAATCTGGTCTGGGCCTTGACGTGTCGGGATGAACCCTACCTGGTCTCTGTTGATATATTGATTGATAAAAGTGGCAAGCCTATTTGCCATGATCTTGGTCAGAATTTTTAAGTCATTATTTATAAGTGAAATCGGGCGGTAGTTATCAACGTCCTCCGGATTTTTATCAGGTTTGGGGATTACTGTGATATACGCTGTGTTTAGTTGTTTCTCAAAGATGTCCCCTTTCATTTTGGAATTAAAAAATCTTAACATATGGGGAGCTAGAGTTTTGGAGAATGTTTTATAATAGGGGCCTGAGAACCCGTCTGGCCCAGGGGCTGACCCAGATTTTAAATTTTTAATAACCTCTGCCAGTTCCTCTTCTGAGATTGCGTTTTCCATTAAATTTCTATGTTGGGCTGTAAGTGAAGGGAGAGATACGTCCTCAAGAAACTTCTTTATAAGTTCTACATTTTCATCCGACCTAGGACTGTAAAGGTCCTCGTAATATCTTTGGAATGCCCCTAACACTGTGTTGGGGTTAGCAGAGGGAGGATTACCTTCTACCCTAATTTTAGGAAACCTGAGATATCTATTCCTAGGGGAGAGTTTCCTGGCTAAGAGGGAGCTCATTTTGTTATCCTGAGTGTAAAATTTATTTTTAGACCAACTGATAGCCTTCTCCGCCCTAGTAGTAAGAGCTAAATTAAGCTCTAATTTAGCCTTGTTCAGTTTTTCCAAGACCAGATTAGAGGGGTTAGACTTATGCTCTGTTTTAAGTGCTGTAAATGTCTTCTCTAGTTTTAACACTGTCAAACCTCTTTCCCGTTTTATCCGGTAAGCTATCTGAATTAGTTTGCCTCTAATAAAGGCCTTATGGGCAGCCCATACCATTTCTGGTGAAGAATCGTCCGAAATATTGAGAGCAAAGAATTCCTGGAGGTTTTTATCGATTTCAGAATTTATAACTGGGTCCGATAGCAGAGACTCATTAAGTCTCCAGTGCGGTTTGGGGAAGAATTTAGATCTGAGCAGTAGCTGCATCACCACTAAGGAGTGGTCCGACAGAACCGTATCATAAATATGGGCGTCAAGGGTGGAAGGTAGAATGTAGCTAGGAGTGAAGAGGTGATCTATCCTAGAGTATGAATTGTGAGGGCTGGAGAAGTGTGTAAAGTCCCTTTTAGAAGGATGTTTATCCCTCCATACATCCATTAGATTATGAGAGTGTAAGAGTTTAGCTATCCTTAGACTTTCTCTGGAGGGGTGGAGGAGTTGACTCCCTAGTGGTCTGGATTTGTCTAAAGTTTGGTCAAAGGCGACATTTGAATCTCCCCCCAGAATGAAAGTTCCCTCCACCAAGGGGGCAAGAGCGTCTAACATTCTCTGAAAAAATTTAAGTTGACCTTTGTTAGGGGCATAGTATGATATTAAGGAAATTACTTTATCCTTCACAGTTCCCTTAACTAACAAATACCTGCCTTCAGGATCCTTCACTTCTGTCGTGCATTTGAAGTTATAATGCTTCGAGAAGAGTATCGCTACTCCCTTAGTTTTACTTTCGCCGCTGGCCAAATAAAATTGAGGGAAGTGCGAGTGAAGAAATTTGGGTTTATAACTGGAGGGGAAGTGAGTTTCCTGCAGCATTATTAGGTCTAGTTTTAAAGATTTGTAATGATCTCCAATTTTTTTACGTTTTATGGGAGAGTTTAGCCCTTGGACGTTGTGTGTGGCAACCCTTAGAGGGCAACAGGGTGGATCAGCCATCGCTACAAGGGTAACTTAACATATTGGTACTGTAGGCACTTACCCACTCCTGGGTGCACTCACATAACAGGAAGCCTTGAGGACATTGGAAGACCGTGTGTTGAGCAATAACCACCCTAGAAAGAACGGAGGAGAGAAAAAGAGTAGCAAAGGAGAAGAATGAAAGAAACATTAGCTGAGAGATATACCTTGTAAGTCCTGTTAGCTCGTTCAAAAGCCCTGACAAGGGCCATTTTCTCCTTATAAGGGAAAAAAGGCCAAGGGGGGAGAAAATATAGAGCCCCTTGGGTACCCTTAAGTACAAAACAAAACGTCTGGCTGTTGAGGCCAGGCTGCCCATCTCCAGTCTGTCTTATAAGGACAGAGAGAGAGGGGCGGAGGCGCAAGTGGACCATCGCCCACCCCGAGACCCTTAGAATAACAAAAGAAAAATAACCTTAACCTTAATCCATACAGAACTGTGAGACCAAAAACTAGTGTCCTCCTTCCCCCCTAAAACCAAGGGGGAGGGCAGCCACATGAGGAAGAAGAAAGGCATTACATGGACCCTAAGTCCCTAGATACTTCCCAAAATGAAAGAGTCCATTAGGGTGCTTAAGTCTCAATGTTCGTGTTCGTGGAATCCGCAACGGGAAGGAGCATTGTGGTGTTCTCACCAATTATTGAGGAGGAGTAAAAAGGGGAAGACCAGCTATGTTGTAGTCTTGCAGAGTTCGACCTTGTCTTAACTAGTTAGAATCAACATTGGGGCTCAGCTGGGTGGGGAGATACCAAGAGGGGCGTAAACAAGAACCTTCCTCAGGGCCCAAAAAAGGGGGTAAGAATAAAAAAGGAGAGTAAAGTCCTGTTGGACCATGTTAAATGGACTGATCAAGGAGGCCCGTTTTCTTTGGCCCGTTTAGGCTTGGCTTTTTTCCATAAGGGGGTCCTGGGGCTGGTTGGTGACTGTCTCTTGGCAGACCCGAAGTTGTTAGAGGTGTCCATACCGGATTCTTGACTGATCAGGTTAAGATGAAGAAATAGTTTCTCTCCCTCTTGTAGAGAGGAAAAGGCATAATCCCTTCCCCTGAGGGAGAAATTAACTGCAAACGGAAATTACCATTTGTATTTTATTTCCTTCTCAGTTAGTACTGAGAGGAGAGGTTTAATAGCTCTCCTCTTTTGGATGGTGGAGGGAGCGAGGTCGGCAAAAATTTGTACCTTGTGGCCCATGCATAGAATCTGGTCAGCACTCCGCGACTGTCTCATTATCCCCTCTTTTATATTGTAGAAGTGAGGTTTGACGATTATATCTCTCGGGTTACCGTCTTTCCGAGGGGGACCTAAGGCTCTGTGGGCCCTATCCAGCTCCAGACGATGTTTTGGCGTTTCAGGTAGTAAGTTGGATATCAGATTCCGAATTGCTTCTGGGATGTCCTTGACCTCTTCCGGTAGACCTCTCACCCTGAAGTTATACCGTCTCGATCTATTTTCTAGATAATCAATTCTGGAGAGGGCCGTGTCTAGTTGGTCTTGTAAGGAGATTATCATATCCGAGTTCTGATTGGAGGTTGCAGCTGTGGATTCAAGCTTATTCTCAATAGCCTCAATCCTATTTCCAAACATTTGGAAGTCCGATTTGATTTCCCCTGTTATAGTGGCAATTGTGTTTGTTAATCCTCTTTCCAGAAGAGCAGAGAATTTGTGGTAGAGATCTTCTACCTGTAGGGATAGATCTTGGTTAGGCGGATTAGGAGGAATAGAAATCGGACTATTTGGAATTAACTGAGGAGAGGCAAGTTCCCCTTGAAACCTCCCCAGCAATGACTCAGTGGAGGTGGGTGAGGGGGTGGGGGGTTGGGGATGACCGCCTTTCATCCCGGGAGTGAAGTTCAATAGTGCCGGTCTGGAATCTCCACGGCCTGAGGGTCCTGGTGTTTCTGGTGGGTGTCCCTCTATGTAGGGGCTCTCCCGGCCTCCCAAATCCATTACTGGGGCCTTAGTTGATCCCGGGAGCCCTTGCGTGGGAACTGAATCAAAGAGCTGGCTGAGGTCCTTTTTGGCCGAAGGTCCAGACATGAAGGGATGTCTTCCTGTGACCTGACTTTATAATCCCCAAGTAGGGAAATATGAGCTGTGGTGAATTAAGAGATAGGGCTTATTAGAGTAGGTGGAAGTGTCTCAAAACCGTTTCTCTGTGCTGGGCAAAATGTTATATATAAGAGAAAAAAAAAAAAACACCCCAAATAGTCGAGAAGCTTTCAGGGACGTTACAGACAGTCTTGGTGAAGCCTCTAGAGAGCTAGGTGATAGCCCCAGGATCTTGAGGAAGTGCAGCAGTTTTCTATATGCCTGTCAGCATGCTTTAGGCCTAAGCGGCGGCCATCTTGGTCCACCCAAAAGAGTGAAGATCCAGTATTCAGGAAAGGTGGTGACTATTAGAGGGTACCTCACCTCTGAGTAGAACTTCTGGGTGGTCCGGGGAGGTACTCCGGAACTTTTGGGGACCTCTGAAGGATCATAAGGGACGTGGATTGTCCGAGTCTTGCCTTAGGTCGCGGCCGCGGCCATCTTGGTGCTCCCTTCTCTCCTTGTTAGGCTCCGGAGCACGGTCTCCCCCGGTCCTCGGCGGGCCGGAGATGTCCTCCCGCGATGCGTGGAGCTAAGGGAAGCGGTCTCTGTTGAGAGATGACCTTCCAACCTCTGTATGTGTGAGCTATCGGGTCCCCGGGCGGGCGGTGGTGCGGAGCTCCGGGTTACGTGTCCATCATGGAGCTCACGCGCATGCGCACTCCCAATTGTTTTTTTAAGAGCAGTGATTTTAATAATGCTTAAAGTGAAACAATAAAAATGAAATATTCCTTTAACCTCTCTGGCGGTATGATTATGTCATATTTTTTGCGTCTCAAAGCGAAACTTTTTTTAGCATTGAAATTTGGCATTTTATATTGTAGGTCTGAATAACTCACTTAAGACAAGAGTCTAGTAGACATCCCCGGTATGATAAAGTTTGAAAAAACGAAATCATAAATTATAATATATATGAAAAAAAAAAAATTATAATATAATAAATAACTATAAATAATTATCAAAAATAATAATATAATAATAATAAAAATTATTCAATAATGTAATCAAGTCAAAAACACTGAAATGTGCTCAGTTGCAGAATTGACGCTGTCGTCACTTTCAGTGTATGATGATAAATGTCATCACAAATTAGTATCACTCAATTCTGCAAGTGATTCTTATTTACTATCGCTGTTTTCTAGCTGGTCAAAAAACGCTTTTGACGTAAAGGGACGCTTTTTGGATGCCATGGACATTCTCAAGTTTCCAGGCAGAAAGAATGACATATATAATATAAAAATGCAGGCAGGGCACTGAGCAAAGCACTAGGAACAAAAGGGATGTGAAATGATTTGATACAGTAATGTAATCTTACAGAGTACTGAGTACTGTATGTTTACTGTGTATTTCACTTTTTGAATTTGCCCCCAGGCTCCGCCCTCGTGCGACGCGACGCTCACAGGGAATGGAGCCCAGCACACAGAGGCATCGGGCGGAAGACACAGCCCCCAGACACAGCCGAGGGACATCGCTGGATCCAGGTAAGCAACATTGCCTCGATCCAACGATGCGATCCCGAGTGTGGCTTTACACGGGGTTACGGCTATTTGTAATGGAAATTCACCCCGAGCCACACTCGGGAAAAGGGAGGGGAGATTAAATATCGTGCCTGGGGGGTCCCCTTAGTCTGCCTGTAAAAGGGCGCACCTCTGTGATGTTTAGAACATAGCCAGAGCATAATTACATTTCCAAAGGAAAAATTGTCATTTATTATCCCGGTAATATAGATAAAATCACTGAAAAAGCATTGTCCATTGCCGCCCCCCCAGTCCATTCCAGGCCCTTCAGGTCTGGTATGGATCTTAAGGGGAACCCTGCTCCGGAATTTAAAAAAAAATTGCGTAGGCTTCCCCCCCAAAGTCCGTACCAGGTCCTTCAGGTCTGGTATGGTTTTTAAGGCAAAATTTAAAAAAAAAAGATGATGCAGGGGGTCCCTCAAAATCCAAACCAGGCTTATATCCGAGCATGCAGCCCTGGCATGACAGGAGTGGGTGGGGACGAGCGAGCGCCCCCCCCTCAGAAACCATACCTGGCCACATGCCCTCAACATGGGTAGGATGCTTTGAGGTCACCCCCAAAGCACCTTGTCCCCATGTTGATGGGGAGAAGGGCCTCATCCCCACAACCCTTGCGGTGGTTGTGCGGGTCTCCGGGCGAGAGCTTATCGGAATCTGGAAGCCCCCTTTAATAAGGGGGCCACTAGATCCTGACTCCCCCGCCTTCGTGAATAAGTATGGGGTACATTGTACCCCTACCCATTGACCAAAAAAGGAGTAAAGTGGTACAAAAAACAAGAGGCAGTTTTGACAAGTCCTTTATTGTGTAAAGTAGCTCTTCTTCTTTCTTCCTCCATCTTCTCCTGCCCCAGTCCTTCTTCTTGTCATCTGCTTCTTCTTTCGGTCTTCTTCCTTCCTCTCTTCGTCTTCATCTTCTTCTTCCTTCTTCCTTCACCAGCCCCGCGCCTGCAGCCGCAGCCATGCCGTCCAGAGGCGTCTCCCAGAATGGCGGTCTTCAGTTTGACATTTCTTTTATAAAAAGGGCTGGGGCCACCCAGTGACGTAAATGTGTGACCCGCCCCATCTGACAATGAATGACGTCAGAAGGGGGCGGTATCATCACTGGGTGGCCCAACCTTTACCTATAAAATACATATCAGACTGCAGACCGCCAATTCTGGGAGATACCTCTGGACGGCACGGCTGCAGCAGCGGGGGCAGTGAAAGAAGAAGGAAGAAGAAGATTGAAGATGAAGAGAGGACAAGGTGCTTTGGGGTGACCTCAAAGCATCCTGCCCATGTTGAGGGCATGTGGCCTGATATGGTTCAGAGGGGGGGCATTCACTTGTCCCCACCCCCTTCTGCCATGCCAGGGTTGTGTGCTCAAATAAGGGTCTGGTTTGGATTTTGGGGGGACCCCTACGCCATTTAAAAAAAAAAATTGGCACGGGGTTCCCCTTAAAATCCATACCAGACCTGAAGGGCCTGGTATGGGCTTTGGGGGGACCCCCACATAATTTTTTTTTACATTTTGGTGCGGGGTTCCCCTTAAAATCCATACCAGGCCTGAAGGGCCTAGTTTGGATTATGGGGGGACCCCCACGTCCTTTTTTAAAAAAAATTTGGCATGGGGTTCCCCTTAAAATCCATACCAGACCAGAAGTGCTTGGTACGGACTTTGGTGGGACCCCTATGCATTTTTTTTTATTTTGGGCGGGCCTCCCCTTAAAATACATACCAGACCTGAAGGGTCTGTTACGTACTTTGGGGGGGAACCCTGCGCAATTTTTTTATTTATATATTTTTTTAATTTTGGTGAGGGCCCTGCTGTTGTAAATTATTTTAAAAATTGTGAGGACATGCCCCAGTCAAACAGAGGCCAAAGAATTGGGCCTTGGGTGTTGCCAGTGGCAGAACACTGTAACTCCTTGCAGTTACTCTTGTTGGGCGCAGGAACGGGCCCTGCTGTTGTAAATTAGTTTAAAAATTGTGATGACATGCCCCAGTCAAAAAGGTGCTGACAAATTGGGCCTTGGGTGTTGGCGGTGCCAGAACACTGTAACCCCTTGCAGTTACTCTTGTTGGGCGCAGGAACAGGCCCTGCTGTTGTAAATTAGTTTAAAGATTGTGATGACATGCCCCAGTCAAAGAGGTGCTGAAAAATTGGGCCTTGGGTGTTGGGGGTGCAGGAACACTGTAACCCCTTGCAGTTACTCT
The DNA here is from genome assembly GCA_018402905.1 of Glandirana rugosa. Classification (NCBI taxonomy): domain Eukaryota; kingdom Metazoa; phylum Chordata; class Amphibia; order Anura; family Ranidae; genus Glandirana; species Glandirana rugosa. The sequence continues at coordinate 78,785 of BLSH010544182.1, read as the reverse complement.
TGTTGGGTGCAGGAATGGGCCCTGCTGTTGTAAATGAGTTTAAAAATTGTTATGGCATGCTCCTGTAAACCAAGTGCAGAAAAATTGGGCCTTGGGTGTTGGTGGTGTCCTAAATACAAAATATTGTTATGGACAGGAGGAATAGGAGCAGTGGCAGTGTTAAAGGGATCCCAGATCCCTAGCAATTTTAATCAGTTACATCAGCATCAGGGGCTTGATAGCTGCTGATCCAGGGCTGATTCATTTTTATAAAAGTGAGCCTACCGAGTCTGTGGACAGGCGCACTCTTTGATCGGTTATGAACCCTCCAGCAGCACTGAATGTCCGTTCAGAAAGCACGCTGGATGCAGGACAGGCCAGTAACTCAACTGCATATTCAGCAAGTTCTGGCCAGAGGTCCATCCTCAAGACCCAGTAATTCAGTGGATGCTCAGTAGGAAAGGTCTCCAAGTCTGCTCTTGTCCCTATATATTCCTGCACCATATAATGCAAACGCTGATGATGGTTGCTTGAACCTATCCGGCCTGGGCGTTGAGGACTGAAAAATGTTTTAAAGGTATCGGTCAGCCGGCCACCTTCTCCACCGCTCTACCTCTGAACGACCGAAGCTTCAGAAACATGCTGTCCAGCACCAGGACATGGTAGCCTCCCAGGGTCTGGAAAGGCGTTGCAAAAACTTTTCTTCAAGGTATCCTGAAGATGTTTCATCCTCTGCTCCCTCTGCACAAGCAAGATGAGCTCTGCAACTTTACACTTGTAACATGGATCAAGAAGGGTTGCCAGCCAGTAATGATCCCTCTTCTTGATACCACGAATCCTAGGGTCTTTTCGCAGGCTTTTCAGAATCAGAGAGCCCATGCAGCATAAGTATGAGTAGGCATGAGTGTCCTCTGGGTCACTGAGGATGACATTATCAGGAACTACCTCTTCCCAGCCACGCACAACTCCTTGGGTTTCTGGGGACTGAAAACCATGATCCCTTGAAGACTGCTGCGTGTTATCCTCCACATCCACATTGACACAATAATCCTCCTCCTCATGTGTGTTTGGCGGCTCTGCAGGAATTCTCTCTGCATAAAGGAGGCCTTGAGAGGAAAGGAAGTCCTCCTCTTCCTCCTGCTGTTCTGCCTCAAGTGCCCTGTCCATGATTCCACAAAGCGTGAGCTCCAGAAGGAATATTAGAGGGACAGTGTTACTGTTACATGCATTGTCGTTGCTCACTATCCTTGTGGCCTCCTCAAATGGTGACAGGACAGTGCATGCATCCTTGATCAGTAGCCACTGACGTGGTGAAAAGAAGAAGAGGTACTCATTGATGGCCCCCTGCTGTGCGTGCAGCCGCTGCAGCATTGCCAATGTTGAGTTCCACCTGGTGGGCATGTCTCAAATGAGGCGGTTGGTGGGCAGGTTGAATTCCTGCTGAATGTCAGCCAGCCGGGCACTGGCATTGTATGAACGTGGGAAATGACCACAGACTTTTCTGGCCTGCCTCAGGATATCTGGTAACCCTGGGTACCTGGTCAAGAAACGCCGCACCACCAAATTCAAGATGTGTGCCAAGCATGGAACATGTGTCAAGTGTCCCTGTCGGAGGGCAGAGAGAAGGTTTGCACCATTGTCACATACAACCATTCCTGGCTCAAGCTGCTGTGGCATCAACCGCCTCTGAGCCTGCCCCCGCAGAGCTGACAGAATCTCTGCCCCAGTGTGGCTCCTGTCCCCAAGACAGACTAACTCAAGCACTGCATGGCATCTTTTAGCCTGACTGTTTGCATAGCACCTTCAATGCTTAGGGAGCACTGCAGGTTCAGGGGACAATTCTGCAGAAGAGGCCACAGAGGTAGAATAAGAGGAGGGGGTGAAGGAGGCGTATGTGGCAAAATCACCACCAGCTATTTGGAGGCGTGGAGGCGGAACTAGCTTCAACACTGAATCCTGTCCTGCATCCTTCCCAGCTGCCAGCAGAGTTACCCAGTGTGCCACGAATGAAAGGTAACATCCCTGACCGTGCCTGCTGGACCATGAGTCATCCGTAATATGAACCATGCTGCTGACCGTAACGTCCAACAATGCCAAAACATTGCCTTCCACATGGCAGTAGAGAGCTGGAATGGCCTTATGTGAAAAGAAATCTGCCACTGTGGGACAGCACAATCCACAAATTCACGAAATGGGGCAGAGTCTACCAGCTGAAAAGGCAGCAGTTGGAGTGCTAGCAATTTGGCCAAGCTAGCATTAAGACGCTGAGCATGTGGATGGCTGGGACAGTATTTTTTTTTTTACGGTTCAGCAACTGGGGTAGGGATATTTGTCTGCTGAATTCAACTGGTGGTGTACTGTTAGCAGATTGGCTGCAAGTACTTGTCGCATGCATTGCTAGACCTTCATTCCTCTCAGTGCAGGTTTTGGAGAGGACTAGAGGTATAGAAGGGTTTGAGATCCCAGATGAGGAGCAAGGAGAAGTCCGACTTTTTTTCTGGTGTGGGTTTTTCAGGTGCTGTTGCCAACGGATTCAAATTGCTGCGCATCCTCCATCAGCCTGTAACGGACACTATGGTTGAATAATTCTTGTGACTCCTCCATGCATGATGGGGGGGCTGCAGAAGGAGTAACTGTGGACAAGGATCCGGTGGAATAGGCCGCTTTGCCAGCTGTGTTGGTAGGCAAACTTGTATGAGCCTGGGTAACAGACGATTAGGAGGATGAGGACGGCTTAGTTATCCACTCCACCAACTCTTCTGCATGTTGTGGCTGAATAGCACGGCCAACAGCAGAATAAAAGGACAAGCGTGACCTGCCTGCAGAGGATGCACCATGTCCGCCACCACCACTTTTCACTGAAGACACAGAGGCTGCTTGCCCTCTTTTAGTGGCCTGGGAGCGTCTGCCTCTCCTTTGTGGCCTTCCTGACATGATGGGGATTTATTTTAACACCGCACTACATTGTATTATATACCATACACCCCCCGAATACACTGATATATAGTGTACACTCAATTACTCTGTGTATATAAAATATGTTAAGACACCACGTCAAGTTTACTATAAACTGTACGTACACCCCCGAATGCACTGATATATAGTGTACACTCAATACGCTGTGTATATATATATATATATATATATATATATATATATATATATTAGACTGTATATATTTTAATACACCACATCAAGTATTGTACTATATACCATACACCCCCAAATGCACTGATATATAGTGTACACTTAATTCACGGTGTGTATATATATATATATATATATATATATATATAAAAATATATATATATACTAGACTGTATATATTTTAAGACACCATGTCAAGTGTGCTATATACCGTATGTACACCCCCGAAGCCACTGATATATAGTGTGCACTCAATAATCTGTGTGCATATGCATATATATATATATATTAGACTGTATATATTTTAATACACCACATCAAGTGTACTATATATTGTACATATACCCCCGAATGCACTGATATATAGTGTACACTCAAAAAAAAAAATATATATATATATATATATATATATATATACAGTATCTCACAAAAGTGAGTACATCCCCTCACATTTCTGTAAATATTTTATTATACCTGTTCATGTGACAACAATGAAGAAATTACTCTTTGCTACAATTTAAAGTAGTGAGTGTGCAGCTTGTACAACAGTGTAAATTGCCAGAGGTTTAGACATTAATGGCTGTGTGTTGAGTTATTTTGAGGGGACAGAAAATTTACACTGTTATACAAGTTGTACACTCACTACTTTACATTGTAGCAAGTGTAATTTGTTCAGTGTTATCACATGAAAATATATAATAAAATATTTACAAAAATGTGAGTGGTGTACTCACTTTTGTGAGATACTGTACATACTAGACTGTGTATATATATATATATATATATATATTTATATATATATTCTTTCACTGCCTGAACGGACGCTATATACTATACACTGAATTAGCTGTATATAGTATACACTAAAGGCATTGCATGAGATATATATATATATATATATACTAGGAAGGTATAAATATTCTTGCACTGCCTGCACTAAGTGACTGTATACAGTTTGCTCTATCTATCTATCTATCTATCTATCTATCTAATATTTTTTTCACAATAATCACTAGCTACACTGAACTGCATGCACATCGCTAGCTAAGCTCACTCTCTCTCCTTGTTATACACACTACATAGAGCCGCTGGTATAGATGCTTTATATAGTGTTCGGTGTGGGTAGAGGCTGCTGAGCAGTGATTGGCTAAAGGCACCCTGCATCTAGCCAATCATATCTCTCACAGCAGAGTGCTCTGTGATGGGCCAAAGCATGCAGGTCATGTGCATGCCTTGGCCAATCAGCGGGTGGCATTTCCACCTGCCATTGGAATGCATTATGGGGCGTTTGAAGTTCCCATAAATGCTCCATAATGTTCTCAATTCGACGAACAGATGAACGCCCGATGGTCGAGTCGAACTTACATTCGAGTCGAACAGCCCATCCCTACTCCCTTTGTTCATCCGAACAATAAGTTAATAACATGTTGATGTGAAATATTGTGTTATTTCTGTTGCTTTAACATTGTTATTTCTTGCAGAAATAAAAGTTTAGTAAACAATTCTAACTCTGTCTGTGTTGTGGTCTCCATTTCTGAAACAGAGTAATTGTCAATGGAACCTTGCAATATGCGTGAACCCGGAGTGTCAGGGGTGGTGGAGGACTCTCAGAATCAAGGGGGAGTTGATTCTTTAAACAACCCTCAAGAGGGCTGGGCTACATTTGGGGGGTCATCCGGGATTACCCCTATGGTGAGCCTTGAAAGGTCTGAAAAAACCCCCAGGAACCAGATGGACTCAGTTGCCGCTACTAAGTGGGTTCAAGATGAAGGGAGTCGATTAGAGTTGACCAAAGTACTAAAGTTGCCTGGAGTGGGATGGTCCAAAAAAGATGTGCAACTGATGTTGAGAGGGGCCTTTCCAAACCAGGGGTCCTATGTAGTAGATCTGAGGACAGATTATGAGGAGGATGACACCTATGCTCTAGTAGAATGGAGAGAAAGTGTCCCAGAAAGTCTCCAGGAGGGGATTGTGACTCTGACAGATGGATTGGAAACCTATAGCATACCCCTGAAGGTAGAAGAAGGACTCATACAAGAAGAATCTTTATGTGCTGCCAAGAAGTCAGACATTGAGGAGAAGGAAGCTGAGACTGCCCTTAAAGGGATGCCCCCTGACTCTTTTTACTTGAATATGGGTCGATTGGTGGAAAGTTTGATAAAGAGTAATGACTTTACAGCCAATCAAAGTTATCGAAAGCTGTAATATTTTTCTGGCCATACACCTATTCCTGCAGCAGAGGAAGATTTTGATACCTGGATGGATACGGCTATTCAAGCAGTGGAAGATTGAAATGTGCCGGAAGCGGTGAAAAGTCAGCGAATAAGTGAAAGCCTAAGGAGCCCTGCTGTGGATGTGATCCAAAGTTTAAAGAGAGGGAAACCGGACTGTGTGGCTATGGATTACATTGAAGTCCTGTGTGCAGTGTATGGTAGGGTGGAGAAGATTCCAGATCTAATGTATAAGTTTGAACATACTAACCAGCAAAGAGGGAGAAGTTATCTGCTTATGTTGTCAGAGTGGATCGGATATTACATCAAATCATTTTGAAGAAAGGAATTGTCCCAAAAGAAGCTGACCAGTCAAGATGGGAGAGAATTTTGCAAGGGGCAAGGCCAAATCACCCTATTGTACTGCGGTTGTTATTAAAAGGAATCTAGATATCCACGTATCCTGAATTGAAGAAGATGGTTAAAATTGGAGAAATTGTATTCTTTTCAACTATTGTTGTTTTTGGAGAATACAGGGAGTGACGAAAGTTAACAAACTATCTACTCCCTTTGTTCATCTGAACAATAAGTTCATCTTGTTGATGTGAAGTATTGTGTTATTTCTGTTGCTTCAAGATTGTTATTTCTTGCAGAAATAAGAGTTAAGTAAACAATTCTAACTCTATCTGTGTTGTGGTCTCCATTACTGAAACAGAGTATTTGTCAATGGAACCTTGCAATATGAGTGAACCCAGAGTGTCAGAAGTGGTGGAGGACTCTCAGAATGGGGAGACCCAAGGGGGAATTGATTCTTTAAGCAATCCTCAAGAGGGCAGCGCTACATGCGCATTTATTTTATTTTATTTTTGTTAAAGGTGAACTTAGCCTTTAATGTGTAGCTTAACCGGTTCCACACTGCCTACCGTCTATTTACAGCGGCAGTGTGGACGCGGGGCGTGAATCGCCATGAAAAAAGCGGTGAACTGCGAGTGGCCGCTAGGGGGCATGCACGCACCGCACTCCTGAGGAGTGTGCCCGTGGCTCGGGCGGACCCGATGTCCGCCGGCGAGCCGCGATGAGCAGCCACATGCAAAGAACAGGGAACCGCCGATGTAAACACGGCAGTTCCCCGCTCTGTTAGTGGGGGCATGGGAGATCTACTGATCCCTGTCACTGGGATCAGTTAGATCTCTCATGCCCATGGTAGCCCAGCCCCCCACAGTTAGAACACACCCAGGGAACATAGTTAACCCCTAGATCTCCCCCTGCAGGTTAACCCTTTCACTGCCAATGACATTTATACAGTAATCAGTGGACATTTATATTTCTGATCGCTGTATAAATGTCATTGGTCCCAAAAAAGTGTCAAAAATGTCCGACATGTCCGCTGCAATATTGCGGTACCGCTAAAAATCGCAGATCGCCGCCATTACTAGTAAAAAATAAAAAATAAATAAAAACCCCAGAAATTAATTCTCATCATGCGTAAACACGGCCACTTTTGCGCAAACCAATCAATAAACGCAGATTGCGATTTTTTTTTTTCAAAAAATATGAGGAAGAATATAAATCGGCCAAGACCGATGAAAAAAAATGTTTTTTTATATTTTTTTTTTTGGATTTGTATTTTAGCAAAAAGTAAGAAATTTGGGGTTTTTTTGCAAAATTGTCGCTATTCTTTTGTTTATAGCGGTGATCAGAAATGACGCAGAGGTGATCAAATACCACCAAAAGAAAGATCTATTTGTGGGGAAAAAAAGGACACAAATTTCGTTTGGGAACAACTTTGCACGACCGCGCAATTGTCAGTTAAAGCGACGCAGTGCCGAATCACAAAAAGTGCTCTGGTCCTAACCTGGGAAATCCTTCCGGGGCTGAAGTGGTTACGTCAGACAGGTTAGATTTTAGTATTATTTTTTATCATACTTTGATATGGACAAGCTGCTTTTTTTGTACCTGACACTGGGCATGCAATAAAGCTGCCTATGGCCAATTTAAACTCTCTTGATGTCTATCCTGAAGTTTAGATATATAAAAGCACATAGAGATAAACATTTTTGGTGTGATTACCTATAAGGTCTCAGAGGTCAATCGGTTAGATTCCCATCAGTTATTTTTCTAAATGTTACTAACCTGTAGCCACCAAATTGGTACTCTCTACACTTACAAGCCCCAATTATGGGTGATGTCTGCCATATATAATAATTTTACTAATCAGAAATGACTTTAGTTTTTGAATGGTAGTAACAAGAATTGACACAATACATTATTTATGCGTTCCAACACAGTAGTGTGATGCAACATTTTATGTACTGCGCAGTGCAGAAATACATGAAAAGTTCAACACTTACAGCTGTGCTTTGATAGGTAATTTCAGAACAAACACAGGGTATGTGTCAGTTGCTATGACAACTAGTGAAAGACATCCAAGTCTAATTTTGAATACTTTCTACCTATTCTGCTTTTACCGTAAGCAAGGTGATGTGTGCAATTAAATGTGAGCTGCCACGTTTCAGCATTAGATACAGCTATTTCCTAGGGTATTAGAAAGCCAGGGGGTTGCAGAGAAAGCCTTGAATCTCGAGTGAATAAAGAGGCATATAATTTAAGTGACATTGCTAATGAGTTTATATTAGAAACCTAATAATGGTGCACTTAAATAAACAGAGTTTGAGAGACGTTTGTGCTATTTTGTTTATTATAGAGAAAATAAATGTAAAATATATAGAGTACTTTGTGCAATATTATGTATTTTGTACTGTAATCACTTGCATAATTTTTTGTATTCTGGAGCATTTGGGCTGAAAATGAAATAGAAGATCTAGTTACAAGTGCAGCAGATTCTATCACATATGAGTAAGAGGCTCCAACTTTTTTTAACCCCACACACACACTTCTATTGACGAACACACAACGTCAAAAATAAAGCATTTCGCCCCATTTTTGCCATTTAAATTGCATTGCTTGGCTATCATATTTTATTAAAGAGAATATCAGGGCCACGAAATAATAAAATAGAGAAGTGGCCCCACGGGATTGTCATCCCCAACAGCCATTTGTTTTATAAATAAAATTTACTCTTAATAGAGGGCTATCATGATTGTTAACCACTTCAATACTGGGCACTTAAACCCCCTTCCTTCCCGAACCAATTTTCAGCTTTCAGTGCTGTTGCAGTTTGAATGACAATTGCGCGGTCATGCAACACTGTACCCATATGAAAATGTAATTTCTTTGGTAAAAATAACCCAAATTGGAGTTTATTTGGTGTTGGCGGACAGACAGATGTGACGGGGACTGTGACAGATGTGACGGTGACATACAGATGTTTTGTGTATGGTGACATATGTTTGAGGACTGTGACAGATGTTTGGGGACTGTGACAAATGTTTGGGGACTGTGACAGATGTTGTGTATGGTGACAGATGTGATTGGGGACATACAGATGTTTTGGGGGCTGTTTTATGGGGACACTGACATGTATGTGGACAGGGTTATCAGTGTGCTTGGTGCACTGTGTGGGGGGCGATCTGTGACAGCTTTCTGCATGAAATCCTCACCATGCAGAAAGCTGTCACAGAGCTGCAGCTCCCCCCCTTCCCCCCCCCCTGCACTGAGCTCTCACTGAGCTCGGCGGGGGAGAACTGTCACAGAGACACTCGTCTCTGTTTACAATGTGACGGCTGTGATTGGACACAGCCGTCACATGATCGGGAGGGCCAGTCACTGCGCCCGTATCCCGATCTCCGCTCAGCTGGATCCTGTGATCATAATGATCACAGGATCCAGCAGCAGCGCGGCGCGTGCCCGCGCTGCGAGTACCCGTTCTGCAGGACATATATATACGTCCTGTCAGAACGGGGAAGCTCCCACCCGGCCGTATATGTACAGTGGCCGGGTGGGAGGTGGTTAAGTACATGTCTCTCTATGGCTGCTTTGCTGGTTCCTTCTGTTTTGTTTTTCAGGCGACAATCTGCCTGCTGTTGCTAGGAGGATTTACTTCAGCTGCTGAGCACTGGATTGGTGACAAATCCTTTGGCGGGAAACATCTAGCCAATGAGTGTAACCTTTTACTTCTATCCTCAACTGTCACTGGGCGGAGTCAGCATTTACCCCAGGTCTCTCAGCTGGACTCACCTCTGGATTCACCTCTGCGCTTTCCTCAGCCCTCCCTCCCCTTTGTTATTTCCCCTCATCGCGGTCCCCCTTTATGTGGGTTGTGTCGCCCACTTTGTGGGTGGACAGTGGTTGGTACGCTGTTACTTGGTTAAGATATTGCTGTTTGGAAGCATGTTGGTCTGTTATTCGTTAATAACAGTTCTATTTGATATTGAAGGTCTATATTTTTGGGTAATGTCCACTTTGTGGATGGGCAGTGGTTGGTAAACTGTTATTTGGTTGGCATAAGATATTGCTGCTTGAGTCTTAGTGACTAAGCAGGTTGGTCTGTTAATGGTTAACAGCGATTTTGTTTGGTATTAAAGGTTTAAAGTTCATTTCATAATTAATATTGATTTAAACCCAATAAAGGGGCCGTGGCCTAAACTTTTCCACAATCCTTTGTGTGTGTTTATCTTATATTTTAGATATGTTCTTATGGTATGATGGGTGTTAATGGGGTGTACAATCCCATAAAACCTCATGCACCACCCTCAATTTACATCTTACTGGGGAAATGACTTACCAGGCAATTCATTCCATACTTGGTGGAACAAAACATCTTGGATACTTATGGACTACAGGCAGCAGCATTTTTCTGATCCTTTGCAATTTTAAAGGGAAACAACACAGATCAGTTTTTTACATAAACAAAATTTAGATGGTATACTGATATATATTTGTATTATTAGTATTCTCTATATCTCACCAGCGCTGAGGCATTTAAAAAATATATATTATTTGGTCCAGACCTAAATTTAGAATGCAAAATATTCCAGTGCAGCTTTAGCTAATTTGATCCCTGGGGTGCAATAAGTTGTTTACTGCAATGCAGAGCTTCCACTGTAAAAATGCTTTATTACTTTATCATACTAAAATTGCAGTGGTAACTATATCAGTGGTCATTTAAAAAATGGTTTGCATAGGGATTTAAATGACTGTTAGCTTTGCATGACATTTTTAATATGAGCTGTGGTATATTCTGTGAGCAAAGTAACCTTTGTTTCTGTCAGATAATGTCTGTGGTTACACTTCTACATTGAAATAGAATATTAATTGGATATTCTTCAGCTGCCTGTAATTGGCATACATAATATGTTGCAATAGTTGGAAAGTTACCAGGAAACCTGGTCAGAATCTGACATCTATGCCCAGTACTCTCTGCTCCTAGGGGACAATTCACTAAGAGTTAAATAATGGGCAAAAAAATGCAGTAAAATAACGCTTATGGTAAATCAGTTTTGAAAGTGCAATTCACTAATAATGTTGCATTAAATATGGTATTTGTTCGAGTTAGTGGTAATTACCGCATTACTTAATGCGGTAATTTATCGCATTGAGCTGGTTGCTAAGGAGCGGGCCCGGGAAGCCGGCCACCATGTCCTTTACAACCGCTAACAGCTGAATGTAAAAAAAATGCCGGCAATTCAAAAGTATGAAAAAAAAAGAACAGCGTGAGGTCCCCACCATGTGTACCAACTGCAGCATGTATAGAACATGCTGCAACAAAAAATGACATTTCTAAAAAAAATTAAATTACTTTTAAAGTGCTGGAAATACAATACCATTGTCAGCAATAGAAAAATGTAAAAAAAAAAAAAAACGTGTGGGGTCCATACCTGGTCATTCAGGTCCTTCCTGACCTTCCAGACTGCATGCTTGGATAAGGGTCTGGCATGGATTTTGGTTTTCTTCATTTTTAATTGTCGGCATGTTTTTTTTACATGCAGCTTACAGCTGATGAGTAATCCGTTGTTAAGCAACGTAGCAACCAGCTATTTGTCAAAAAACAGTGTGGGGGTATCTCAGACCCCACACTGTTTCTTGACAAATACCGCATTTGATACCACCAGCAAAACCCTGGTGGTTTATATTGCATGTTTTTTTTTTTTGTTCCAAACCAAGTTTATTAGTATATAGTCAAACATGTTACAATAACAAGGGTAGAAGTCAGTGTTAAAGAACATTGTTACATAGGAGATTGGTACATTAGGAATACATGCATGTTTTTTTTTATTCTCTGGTCCACTTGTTAATTGGACTTAAGGGTTTTTTAAACAATATTTACTGGCACATTTTTCATTTAGCGGTACATTTATTTTGATGAATTAGACTTCATTTACCGCATGTGAAATTTATGCAAATGAGTCACGTGACCACGTTATCAAATGAGGTAAACGTTAGTTAATTGACTCTCTAGTTTTTTTATTTTCATTTGAAAATCATTAGTCTCTGTTTTATGGGCTTATTTACATTTACTAACAGGCTGTGTGGCACTCTGAAACGTGGGTGTGTTATGGGGTGCTGCAACACAGGTGTGTTGTGGTGCTCTGCAATACAGGTGTGCTGCTTTAGTGCACCGGGGTGCCATTCAAAATGAATAATGCGTTACCAAATTACAATAGTGTATAAGGGCCCAAAATGTTCAGTGGCAATCCCTAAATGTTAATTGTTTTCCTTGAATGCATATTACAAGTTTTCCAGAAGTTCTGCTCTTTGTAAAATATGAAGGATGCTCAAAATGTTTCATTGATAAAGTTTATAATTAGTTTATTGTTGAAGATTTTATTTTCTTACTACTAAGAGTTTTATTGCTTGCTGGCAGTCACCTGAATAAGCTAAATTGGTTAAAGTTACACAGGAGAATTGTAGTAGCTCAGCCCTGCTACTAAAATTGTTAGATATATAATCTCTAGGTGAAGCTAAGTATCGTTAAATACATTTAAGCAAATGACTCCCTATGGAGCGGCCTACACAGGTAACACGTGATCAATTTTGCATGATCGCACAATGCTCCATAGGGAGCCATTTGTATTATTTGTTTAGTCATCATTTGCTGCACCTAGAGATTAAATTGCTAAATGGATTGAGGTACTAACCATTCTCAGGTGTACTATAGCTGTCGCCTATTTAAGTGATTAGGGTTAATGTGCCGCTCTTGTAATGTGATGGTGTATACCATAGGTTACAAAATAATCTTATAATTCTTGAAATCCTCAAAAGAATATAAATTAAACATATTTTTGAATCAAAATATGTGGAAAAAGAATGATCTGACCATCTTATGACTTTTGAAGTCCATATGGCGTCATGATGAACAAATGTGAACCAAACATACGTGAAAAAAATGTATACATGAAATACATAAAACAAAAGTCCTTATTAAAACATAGTCCCCTGTGCTAAAGTGCATAGAAGAAATGTTGTGAGTGGATCAAAAAAAGGTCCTCTTCCCAAGAGCTTGTTCACCAGGTGTAAAGCCACCACCAAAGATATGTAGGGGGGCTTACCAGATATAGAGGACCTACTGGGCTTATACAGCAATAGATCAAACGAGATTTGGTGTCACCACACCCACAATTTATGTTCCAGCTCTCTGGATCTAAGGACAAATGTCTTTCCCAATGCCAGCAGGCCCTCCACAAGGTGTTATAGACCGGGTGGTATAACTCTGCAGTCAACAAACCAATGGCATCAGATCTTATAGATGAACTTCATCTTCAGAGAATGCATAGACCGGATCATCAATAGAAGTGGGTGGGGGGGCTTCCCAGATCCAGAGAGGAGTCCAAATAAGGGGGTTATGGGGGGTGAACAATAATCAAGTGATTTTTTTTTTTTAAGGGAAGAGAGGTCTTTGTCTCCAGCAGGTAGCACAGAGCTCCCTAAAACAAAAAAAGTGATGAACCTGGCAAGTCCTGTGTGTATGGTCTGCAGCTCTCACACAAACCTTCAGCCTGATGGAGGTGGGAGTGACTAGAGAGGGTCTCTGTCTCCAGCAGGTAGTACAGAGCCCCCTAAAACAAAAAAGTGATGAACCTGGCAATCTGGGAAGCCCTGCATTCACTTCCATTGATGATCAGGCACTGGCGACCACCCCCGAGGACCCCCATGGAGAGTGCGTACAGATCCCACCCAATCATGTGACCATAGCGAATGGATTTTCGCTATTTTCACACTAACACTAACATTCCCCCCCCCCCCCCGTCAATCAGGAGCCAGGTCAGTGAGACCCATTTCCCAATTGGCAAGCTAAGCTAGAGGAGACACGGAGCTGCCACTGCTGAGGCCTAGAGCTTGCAGTGCACTGATTTACAGAAGTATAGATAAGAGGAGACACGCTGGAGCCGCCGCTGCATGATGGGGGAGGAGGAGAGAACACCACAGCAGCTCTCCAGAACTAGCAGGCTAGTTCGGGGTGGATGGGGGGGTCAGTAGCAGCTGTCAGTGCCTGGAACCCCTGGCTGCCGCTGGTGCGGGGGGGGTAGCAGCAGCTGTCAGTGCCTGGAGCCCACTGGCCACCGCTGGTGCGGGGTGGGGAGGTCAGTAGCAGCTGCCAGTGCCTAGATACCTGGAGCCCCGCCCGCCGCTGGTGTGGGGTGCGGGGGGATTATTAGCAGCTGTCAGTGCCTGGAGTCCTTGGTGGGATGGGGGGAGATGCATCCGCCTCGACCCTGATCTGTGAGGCTTTGCTTTATGTGCTATATACCCTGATCTATGCTATATACCCTGATATGTGCTATATACCCATACCCTGATATGTGTTATATACCCTGATCTATACTATAGCCTGATCTGTGAGGCTGTGCTATATACCTTGACATGTGCTATATACCCTGATCTGTGCTATATACCCTGATCTGTGCTATATACCCTGATCTATGCTATATACCCTGATCTGTGCTATATACCCTTATCTGTGAGACTGAGCTGTATACTCTGTTCTGTAATGCTGAGCTGTATACTGTGTCCTGTGATTCTGGGGCTGTATACTGTGTCCTGTGATGCTTAGCTGTATACTCTGTACTGTTACTGTGATGCTGAGCTGTATACTCTGTTCTGTGATGCTGAGCTGTATACTCTGTCATGTGATGCTGAGCTGTATATTCTGTCCTGTAATTCTGGGGGCTGTATACTCTGTTCTATAATGTTGAGCTGTATACTGTGTCCTGTGATGCTGAGCTGTATACTCTGTTCTGTGATGCTGAGCTGTATACTCTGTTCTGTGATGCTGAGCTGTATACTCTGTCCTGTGATGCTGAGCTGTACACTCTGTCCTGTGATTCTGGGGCTGTATACTTTGTCCTGTGATGCTGAGCTGTATACTTCTGACACTATGGGTGGAAGCAAGTGGAATTCAAGGGTCGGAGTGGGTGTATTCGATAAGGGTGGGGCTTATGAGAAGTGGTAGGAGTCAAAAAAAGAGGATGGGGTTTGGCGCCCCCATCCTAAAACATCACCAGCCGCCACAGTATACCGCGTTATAAAATCCTGCTTGCAGTGGTGTTGGGAGGGGGGGCTGAGGGGGTCTGGGGCTCCAAGTGGCCCCCAAAAAGCCCCGGGTCTCGGGCATGCATGACTGCATTATTAGCCAGTCCAGAGTGGCCGTAATTAGAGTGACAAGTCCTACCTCCTGGACGTTACACTGGTCCAATGGTGCTGCCCTGGGATGTGTGACATCCATTACAGGCGCCACAGGATCCAGAAGGCGGAAGTGAGTGACACTGCACGTGTGTGAGTGGCGGGGGAGCTCAGTATGCCCAGGCAGGCAGAAGGCGGGAGTGATACTGCGGCCAGTCCACGCCAGGAGTTAGGTCAGTCTAGGTGTCAGTTAGGTCAGTCTAGGTGTCAGTTAGGTCAGCGTATGGGTCAGTTAGGTCAGTGTAGGTGTCAGTTAGGTCAGTGTATGGGTCAGGTAGGTCATTGCATTGGCCAGTTAGGTCAGTTTATGGGTCAGTTAGGTCAGTGTATGGGTCAGTTAGGTCAGTGTAGGTGTCAGTTAGGTCAGTCTATGGGTTAGTTAGGTCAGTGTAGGTGTCAGTTAGGTAAGTGTATGGGTCAAACCCCCCCGCTCCGCAAAACCCACCCTAGCTCCACGACTTGGACTTCAGGCTCAAGCCCCTGGTCTTTTTGCCACCTGGCAATGCCCCTGCCTGCTTGCTTGATCTTTGGTGTGGTCTCCTGCAAAACACACTTGAGTGGCGATGGTAAAACACATGTAAAACATCTTTATAAGTTGTCTAAAAGACACTGCACCTAATATACAGAGACGTACACTGGCTGTTATAGACCCATGTGAGTTTATATGAGTACATATGAGAGGTCTACCTCAGGGTGCTGAACATGAGTTTCTCTGTATTCTCTGCATTTTTTAGCAGTATACAGTTTTAACCATTCTAGTTCTCACACCTGTACACTGCCTACGGACCAGAATAATTTTTACATTTAGTTTCAATATTAACCACTTGGCCTCCAAAAGGTTTTACCCCCTTCATGACCGTGCCATTTTTTTTCCTATTCAGCACTGTGCTACTTTACCTGTCAATTACATAGTCAGGTTGAAAAAAGACACAAGTCCATCTAGTTTAAAAAAAAAACAAAAAAAAAACCACATATATATATCCAAATAATCCCATATGAAATCCTTCACCCACAGTTGATCCAGAGGAAGGCAAAAAACCCAGACAAAGCGTGATCCAATTTGCTATAACGGGGGGGAAAATTCCTTCCTGATTCCCCGAGAGACAATCGGATTCACCCTGGATCAACTTTACCTAAAAGTGTTAGTACCCAGTTATATTATTTACATTAAGGAAAGAATCCAGGCCTTTTTTTAAAGCAATCAACCGTGCTGGCCAAAACCACCTCTGGAGGGAGTCTATTCCACATTTCCACAGCTCTTACTGTGAAGAAACCTTTACGTGTTTGTAGATGAAATCTCTTTTCCTGTAGACGTAAAGAGTGCCCGCTTGTCCTTTGTGATGACCTTAAAGTAAATAACTCAACACCAAGTTCACTATATGGACCACTTATATATTTGTACAAGTTGATCATATTCCCGTTAATCTCCTCTTCTCAAGAGAGAATAAATTCAGATCCTCTAATCTTTCCTCATAGCTGAGCTCCTCCATGCCCCTTATTAGTTTGGTTGCCCTTCTCTGCACTTTCTCAAGTTCCCCAATATCCTTTTTGAGAACTGGTGCCCAAAACTGAACTGCATATTCCAGATGAGGTCTTACTAATGATTTGCACAGGGGCAAAATAATGTCTCTGTCTCTGGAGTCCATACCTCTCTTAATACAAGAAAGGATTTTGCTTGCTTTGGAAACCGCAGCTTGGAATTGCATGCCAATATTAAGCTTATGATCTACCAAAACCCCCAGATCCTTCTCCACTATGGATTCCCCCAGTTGTACTCCCCCTAATATGCACGGTGCATGCATATTCTTAGCCCCCAAGTGCATAGCTTTACATTTATCAACATTAAACCTCATTTGCCACACAGTCGCCCAATTAGACAGTGCATTGAGGTCTGCTTGTAAGTTGGAGACATCCTGCAAGGACTTTATTCCACTGCATAGCTTGGTGTCATCTGCAAACACTGAAATGGTACTTTTAATCCCAGACCCTATATCATTTATAAATATATTGAAAAGTAAGGGTCCCAACACTGAACCTTGGGGTACAGCACTGATAACCTTAGACCATTCAGAATAAGAATCATTAACCACTACTCTCTGAATTCGGTCTTTTAGCCAGTTTTCTATCCATTTACAAATTGATCTTTCCAAGCCTGTAGACTTTACCTTACACATTAGCCATGTGTGGGGAACAGTGTCAAACGCTTTCAAAAAATCCAAGTATACCACGTCCACAGCCATCCCTCTGTCCAAGGTTTTACTCAACGCCTCATAAAAAGAAATCAGGTTTGTTTGACAACTTCTGTATTTCATGAATCCATGCTGTCTGTTGCTTAAGATATTTTTATCCAACAAGAACTCATCTATGTGGTCTTTTATTAAACTCTCCAGTATCTTCCTAGCTATAGAAGTTAAACTAACAGGTCTATAGTTACTTGATAAAGACTTTGATCCCTTTTTAAATATGGGCACCACATTGGCCCTACGCCAATCCAGTGGTACTATTCCAGCCATTAAGGAGTCCCTAAAAATTAGATACAATGGCTTTGAAATGACAGCTCAATTCCTTTAGGATCCGTGGATGGATGCCATCTGGTCCAGGTGCTTTATCTACCTTTATTCTGTCTAAATACTGCTGGAACATTTCCCTTTTGAGCCATTGTGGATCATTTGGGGCTGTGTCACTACCACCCCCAACGTGGACATGAGCTCCCCCATGCTCCTTTGTATACACAGAGCTGAAGAAAGTATTTAATAAGTTTGCCTTCTCTTTGTCCCCAGTCACGCACTCTAGATTATTTTGTAAAGGGCCTACATGCTCAGACCTGACCTTTTTACTATTAATATATTTGAAGATTTTTTTGGGGTTTGTCTTACTATCTTTTGCAATCTGTCATTCGTTTTTGCATCCTCGATATCCTTTTTACATATTGTTATATTCTTTGTAACATTTAAAAGATGATAGAGTTCCCTCATTTTTATATTTTTTAAATGCTCTTTTCTTATCATTTATAACTTTGTTAACTTTGGCCGTGAGCCACATAGGTTTTCTTTTTAGCCTTTTAAATTTATTGCCCATGGGAATATACCTTGCAGTGAGTTCGCATACAGTTTTTTTGAAAAATTCCCATTTCTGTTCTGTGTTCATCAATGCCAATATTCCCTCCCAGTCTAAGTCCTGGAGAGCAGCCCTCATCTTTGTAAAATTTGCTCTCTTAAAATTAAGTGTTTTTATCTTTCCCGTGTGTGTTTGTTGCTTGCAGCTTACATTAAATGAAATCATGTTATGGTCACTGTTACCCAGATGTTCTTTTATATGAATACTGATAATAAGCTCTGCATGGTTTGAGATTACCAGGTCCAGCAAAGCGTCATTCCTAGTTGGGGTCTCAATAAACTGGACCATAAAATTGTCCTAATAGGTTTATAAATTTTTGCCCTTTAGCTGTCCCAGCAGTGCCATTACTCCAGTTAATTTCCGGGTAGTTAAAATCCCCCATTATTATCACTGTCCCAGCCCTTGCAGCTCTTTCCATCTGTGCAAGGAGCAGAGTCTCCACCTCCTCTTTAACACTGGGAGGTCTATAACAAACTCCAATGATAACCACTGTAGTGTGCACACCCATATGCAGATATACCCATAATGCTTCCGACTCATCACACTCTCCATCAACTAGGTCCTCATGGGGGGCGTGTCCGGCTGCGAGCATGTAAGCAGCGTCTTCTCAGAGCTCCGTCGCCAGCTCATCATCCTGCACAATATCCTGAGAGTTCAGCATCGCTAAAGCCGCCGAAAAAGACCTGACGACACCCCTCTACCTCACGGGCACACATTTCCAATGGTGAAATACGGCAAGGACACCACAGTGACCCCAGCGGAGAAGCTGGCCCGCTACGCGCACGAGGCCCAAGATGGCGCCCGCGGCCTACCACCGAGAACAACGCCGCGGCCTCAGTCTTCTCCAGACTGGGAAGGAGACCCCTCTGACTGGCAGGACCCGACCGGGAGCGGCCCTGGTGAGTCTACACGGGACACTCATAGAGACACTGACATTGCTGACCCTCCAGCCCAGACACAGGAACCTACCCTATCACAGATTATGGCTACCATTAAAGGCTGCCATGCCTCACTGTCCACGCAGCTGGACACCCTGAGAGTGGACTTCTCCCTCCTCAAGGATGATGTCCATAAGTACTTTAAAAGACCCAGGAATGGGAGATGGGGGAGGCCCTTGGGGTCCTTAGCATTCAATAAGGAAGAGTCCGCCAGAAGGTACAGGGGGTCGAAGCGACAGACACGGGAGACACAGCGGACTTAGAGAGACTAGCAACGTGATTCACCTATATTTAGTAGGAGGTGACACGACTAGGAGACAAGACACCACAACTGAGACGAAGAATCGAATACCTGTAGTAGGAACTCCTCCCTCTTCAGGTGAGAGTCCCACAGGTCGACGCACCTGTCACTCCGTACCGTCGGAAATTACCATCGGTATTAGACACTATCCCATC
>BLSH010544182.1:36969-55446 GCA_018402905.1 Glandirana rugosa | reverse complement strand
TTTTTTGCATAGAATATACTTTACACCCGCCCGTCTTTACAGGATGGGAAGAAATGAATCACCAGGATGTCATAGGTGCCCTGCGGATCGGGGAGATTTCTTTCACATGATATGGGCGTGCCCAGTCGTGAGAATGTTCTGGTCCCAGGTTACTGCATTGATGGAGGAGAAGTTGGAGCTGCCTAATATTTGTAATCCGGCAAGGTGTCTCCTTGGGGTTATGGAAGAAGAGGAAATGAGACAGTCCCACAAGACTCTGGTTAGAATACTTTTTTTCTATGCAAAAAAGGCACTTGCACTTTGCTGGAAAAAAACAGATCCCCCCTCTATGGCATTCTGGATAGAACTAGTCAATAAAGCGTTACCTATGTATAAAATGACCTATGCAGCGAGAGGATGCAACAAGAAGTTTGATAAAATATGGTCAAAATGGATCTCTTCAGTGTCAGGAGAATTAGAGGTGTAGAAAATGCATAGATGGTGGAGGTGAGGTAAAACATTGAGCTCCCGTAGCCCCTAGAGGGTGATGTTGTACCTTTTGAGGGGATCTCTCCACAACCCGTCCCTTTGTCCCTTCTCAGGGAATGGAGTATGATCTTGTCAGATAAATTGACCTCGTTGCCAGCAGTTTTCTTTTTTTTCTTTTGGGGGGGTGGGGGGGAGGTTAGAGTTGGGTATTTCTTTTCTTCTAATGTTGGATATTCCCAAAAATGTATCTTGCAATATTTGTAAACTGAATAATGCATTTATTGGAATGATGGTATTGTTAATGTGCAAAACTTAATAAAATACCTTTAAAAAAAAAAAAAAAAACTAGGTCCTCATTCACACTCGCTTTGAGATCACTTCTCACATAGAGACAGACACCACCACCCCTCCGTTTTACCCTGTCTTTGCGAAAGAGAGCATAGCCAGGAATATTAATAACCCAGTCATGTGAAGAATGAAGCCAAGATTCAGCTATACCAATCAAATCATAGTTCTCCTCATGCACAAGAGCCTTCAACTCACCTATTTTGCTTGGCAGACACCTGGCATTGGTGAACAAACACTTTAATTCACTGTCACATTTTGCACATGTATCTTGCATATTTTTAATTTTAGTACAAACAGTACCATTTCCAATGGTTGATTGTAACATGGGAACCTTCATATCATCTTTCTTTCAATTTCTCTGTCATGCAACACTGTATGCAAATGAAATTTATATAATTTTTTTTACGCAAATAGAGTTTTCTTTTGCTACATGTCTTTGGTAAAAAAAAACCCAATCAGTGTATTAATTGTTTGTTTTACATGAAAGTTATAAAGTCTACAAACTATGGTATATATATGGTAAACTATGGAAAATTGATCAATCCTGATGTACCAATGGCCTGTATTATTGAGGCCTTAAAGAGAGACTGCCAGCAGCTGCGGTGGAACTTCCCCCTTCCTTCTCCTCTTCTCTCTGTCTGGAGACACGCACACAGACACAAAGAGCTGCTCACTCTGTACTCTCCCCTGTGTCCCTATTGGCAGAAGGAAGAAAGCCAATTATAGGAACAATTACAGGAGCCAATCAGAGGGACTTTAACAAGCAGCAGCTGCTGCAAAGGATTCTGGGATATGTAGTCCCTATCACAAATGGCCCCATAGCCTTGTATGGGGGGCAGGAACTATGAGAGCCAGCATGCTCTGGGGGCAAAGGAACTAGAGACTCCATCTTGCTGATCTGAGGAGATTTTCAGTCACCACGAGGCAGGGGAAAAGACTGGACTTAGGGGAGAGGTGCTGCCTCCCAGGTCAGTCCACCACATTGTTTCAGGCATCCACATCTGTTGGGACATCCAGCCTGTGAGAGGGGGATCCCAGGTGCATATCCAGATGCACCTGCATTGACGGTGTGAAGCATCCTGGTATGAGTTGACCAGTGGGGTCACCAGAAGGGCCTGCCCATTTCCAGGATGTTCGGTTGGGCCTGATCACAGGATTTGGTGAGCGGGCATTTGCCCATTTGCAGGAAACTAGGACACTGCACACAGAGTTGTATGGATACTGTATACAAACATCATTTCTGACACCTGTAGTGCCACAGGACACAAGGCCATTTAGTACAGAGACACTGTATACAGAGACACTATATACAGACACCATTGTCCTTTCACTCTGCTGAGGAAGATCTTGCATTCTTTATTTGATATTTGGCCAGTTGTGTTGTTTGGCCCTGCTATTCAGGAGTTTAAGTGCACCAGCGAAAGTGGCTAGCTGAAGATCCAAGGCCTCATCCTTCTTTAAAGGGACTGAAGTTACTGTAGCCATATGGGCACGCAATCTGGCCTGTGGTATCAGGGGATAGAAGAGAGAGGTCTGACATAAGAGAAGGTCATTCCACTGCTCTCCTCCTGCCTGGACTAATGAAGCTAATTTGAGTATTATTATTATTATTATTATTATTATTAATTTGAATTAAGAGAGGTATGGACTCCAGAGATAGAGACATCATTTTGCCCCTCTACAAATCATTAGTAAGACCTCATCTGGAATATGCAGTTCAGTTTTGGGCAGTTCTCAGTTGGGGAACTTGACAAAGTGCAGAGAAGGGCAACCAAACAAATAAGAGGCATGGAGGAGCTCAGCTATGAGGAAAGATTAGAGAAACTGAATCTATTCTCTTTTGAGAAGAGGAGATGAAGGGGAGATGTGATCAACATGTACAGATACATAATTGGTCCATACAGTGAACCTGGTGTTGAGTTATTTACTTTAAGGTCATCACAAAGGACAAGGGGGCACTCTAGAGTTGATCGAACCTCTGGAAGTCCGGGTTCGGCAGGTTCGGCCGAACTTACGGACAAAGTCCGGGTTCGGGT
The DNA here is from genome assembly GCA_018402905.1 of Glandirana rugosa. NCBI lineage: Eukaryota > Metazoa > Chordata > Amphibia > Anura > Ranidae > Glandirana > Glandirana rugosa. Next base: position 52,594 of record BLSH010544182.1, on the reverse strand, counting down.
CCGGACTTGACCCGAACTTTGACCCGGACCCCGAACCCCATTGAAATCAATGGGAACCCGAACTTTTAGGCACAAAAATGGCTGTAACAAAGTCCTGGCAAGTCCTAGAGGTCTGCAAAAGGAAGGAAAATGGGGGTAAGAGTTGGACAAATGCCCTACAAAGAAATGGGGATAGGGAAATAACTTAAAATAATTTTTAAGCTAAAATCACATAACAAAATCAAAAATGGAGGTGGATGTGGAGTTGGAGGTTGAGGAGGCGGTGAAAGTGGCAGTGGAGAAGGAGGAGGAGGAGGTAGCCAACACTGTTTTTTTTTATTTTTGTGCAAGAAATGCACCGTTGGCCGCAAATATAGTTTTTAGATTTTTTTTTTTTTTTTTAACCACTTCAGCCCCGGAAGGATTTCCAGCTTTAGGACCGGAGCCCTTTTTGCGATTCGGCGCTGCGTCGCTTTAACTGACAATTGCGCGGTCGTGCGATGTTGTACCCAAACGAAATTTGCGTCCTTTTTTTCCCACAAATAGAGCTTTCTTTTGGTGGTATTTGATCACCGCTGCGTCATTTCTGATCGCCGCTATAAACAAAAGAAGAGCGACCATTTTGCAAAAAAAAACAAATTTCTTACTTTTTGCTCAAATACAAATCCAAAAAAAAAATATAAAAAAACATTTTTTTTCACCGTTTTTGGCCGATTTATATTCTTCCTCATATTTGCGATAAAAAAAATCGCAATCGGCGTTTATTGATTGGTTTGCGCAAAAGTGGCCGCGTTTACGGATGATGAGAATTCATTTTTGGGGTTTTTCATTTTTTTTTATTTTTTACTAAAAATGGCGGCGATCTGCGATTTTTTGCGGTACTGCGATATTTCAGCGGACATGTCGGACCATTTTGACACTTTTTTGGGACCATTGGCATTTATACAGCGATCAGTGCTATAAAAATGCACTGATTACTGTGTAAATGCCATTGGCAGTGAAGGGGTTAACCTGCAGGGGGCGCGCTAAGGGTTAACTATGTTCCCTGGGCGTGTTCTAACTGTATGGGGGATGCCCTAGCTGGGGAAGGGAAGTTATCACAGCCTTCACATAAAGGAAGGCTGTGATCACAGCCCTTCCCCCTCACACAGAGCGGAGGTCCGTGTTTACATACACGGACCTCCGCTCATTCGCTCCGGGGGGGCCATCGCGGGTAGCCGGCGGCAATCGAAGCCGCCGCACCCGCTCCCTGGCCCTCCCCGAACACAGTGAGCGTTATCGCAGCCGCCGTCGTATGACGGCGATTTGCGATAACGAACCACCTTGTCGCCGTCAACCTGCGGTTGGCGGTCGGCAAGTGGTTAAACCAGCTATGTAGATGCACTTTTTAATTTTTTGCAAGAAACAATAATCTGTCCCTTTAAGCAACAGTAGGAACCTCTCCCTATAGAACTTGGAGATGATTTTAGATTCTAAAATCATCTCCAAGTTATACAGGGAAAGGCTCCAGCTGTTGCTTTAAGGGAAAGATTATTGTTCTAAAATCATCTCCAAGTTCTATAGGAAAAGTCTATTGCAGCCGCATAGAGCCATATTATTGTTCTAAAATCATCTCCAACTTGTATAGGAAAAGTCTATTGCAGCCGCATAGAGCCATATTATTGTTCTAAATTCATCTCCAACTTGTATAGGAAAAGCCTATTGCAGCCGCATAGAGCCATATTATTGTTCTAAAATCTAAAATGTGAAAATGTGGAATAGACTCCCTCCAGAGGTGATTTTGGCCAGCACGGTAGATTGCTTTAAAATTGGCCTGGATTCCTTCCTTAATGTAAATAATATAACTGGGTACTAACATTTTAGGTAAAGTTGATCCAGGGTGAATCTGATTGCCTCTTGGGGGATCAGGAAGGAATTGTTTTCCCCCGCTATAGCAAATTGGATCATGTTTTGCTGGGGTTTTTTGCCTCTCTCTGGATCAACTGTGGGTGAAGGATTGTATATGGGATTGTATGGTTATATATAATTTTTCAATTTTTTCTTTTTTTTTTTTGGGTGAACTAGATGGACGTGTGTCTTTTTCAACCTAACTAACTATGTAACTATGAGTAGAGGTAACCAATCCAATAAAAAGTGTCATATTGTGATTTATTTACCCTTTTCCACAGAAATATTGCAGTAAAAATAATTTCTGTGTTGTATCATAACGTGTGTGGTTTCATTGGTCCTTGCATTTACACTATTGCCAGGTGTGCCAGAGGGGCTGAGGCTATTCTAGGGGTTGAGAGGCAGAGTACGGGACTGAACATACTTAAGCGGCTCCTAAGGGGGTAGCGCTACATGAGGTATTTTGGAAAATGGAGAAATTAAATAAAATTTGTTTTTTTTTTCTCACATTTTTTTTTTACAATACTGTCACCAGTGCAACACAACATCATCATCTCACTGGTGTGGTGGTGATCAGGGATACTGACCATATGTTAAAAAAAAAAAACATTTATTCAAATTTTTTTAACATTTTTTAAGCATTTGTTTTTCTTTTTTCCTATTTTTTACATCCTGTCATCAGAGTAGTTCAGTGTCACCATGGTGACACTGTACTACTCTAGGGGATGATCAGGGATTTTTTTTCTAAACTTTGATTGCTGTTACAGTGATGATTACTGTAACAGCAATGTTTTGAATTGCCATGAATGGGTTTCATTCATAACAGCTGCTATTACTATTGTGGTGATGTGATTGGCCCACAGCTATCACATGGTGCAGGGTGTTGTGATTGGCCCAGGTACCCTGTGATAACTGTGGGCCAATCACAGCATCACAATAATAAACACTCCTGTTATGAATGAAACCCATGCGTGTTTACCTATGCAATAACATGATACCAGGTACCAGAAACCGAAATCCACTGTGTCCACCAGACACAGCAGTCATGAGAGTGTCACGCTGCATGTCCCAGGGGCGACACCAGTGCACATGTGCCAGGCTATTTACAGGTATGTCACCTGGCCTGTGGCTGCCGCCGTAAAACTACTATGCAGTAAAAACTACTATGGGTGGGCGGGAAGTGGTTCATGATTAGAAAAATGTATATTAAGAAAATCAGATATTGACTTAAATTGATTGATTTAGTTAAAATAGATCTAAACTTACCTTTCTGTCAACAGTGCCCTACTGCCCTTCCTTTGCCTAAGTCTTTGGGCCTCTTCATTGGCTGGCATGGAATGATGTAACTTTTCAGATGCACAGGAGTCAGTCATCCCATTACATGGGGGCCGTGCCGATGTACGGTAAGCTGAGCTGCACAAGCACAAGTCAGTCTACATGCCAGAGAGTGCTAGGAGCAGGCAGTTCGGTATATTTTACTGCAGAAGAGACATTACAAATCTCTTCCACAATAAAAAGCCTGCCTGCTCACAGTTTATGACAGTGGGACTTTTGTTCTGCTTTAAGAGGAGAAGAGAAAGAAGGAAGGTGCAAGGGTAAAGAGTGAAGGGGATGAAGGGCAGGTTATTGTAAACTACAAGTTAATAAGGGGTTAGGTAGGAACACAATAATTATTTTTTTACTCGGTTGATTCAGCTGACATCATATTCAGTTTAAAGCTCACTATGCAGATCAAACAAAAGTTTAGAATAGATACAAAAGTAACAATGTTAACTCTGTATATCATGTCTGAACAGTGTTTATAAATGTAGATCCCCCATAGTGAATAGGTGCTTAGGTGATAGATTTTTGCTAGGAGAGGCAAATTTAGTCATGCCAAAATGTTTTGATCTGGGCAGGGGAGTTGCCCAAGGAGAGCTGGAGACTGCAGGAAGGAACACCTCTTAGTTACTCCTCCCTTTTGAGTCCAGAAGGTTCTGGAAAAGGGAGATATAAGAGGAGGTGTAACTTTCTGAAGTATGTTAAGGAGCCCTGACCAATCCCCAACCTGGATTGGCAGGGGGCAGGGCTCCTTAAATACTGTGGTCTGTCCAGCTGGGGGGAGGAGAGTGTCGGGTGGAAGAGTGGAAATGTAGCAGAGGTTGCTGAGGTCTTACCGGAAAGCCCGCAGTCCAGCGGGGTGACCTTGAGGCCTGATGGCTCGGGTGCAACCAGGAATGGAGAGAGATCCTGGGGCAGCACAAGGGAGCAAGAGAGCAACAGAGAGGCTACAGGAAAGGCTCTTTAAAGGATCCACCGGTGTCGGTGTGTGACAGACCCTGAGAGCTGGAGAAGAGGACTGGAGCAGGCTGGGAGGAAACAGTGACCAGTCTGTGGAAGGTGGAGGTCAGTGAGGGGAGCAGTGTCATTGGACAGTGAGGTAAGCTGGAGTGACCTGGAAGAGGATGGGCTGGGAGCAGTAGTCCATCAAGACCCGGCTTGCACATTTGTACTCAGCTACACTTTGAGGGCCTGTGGCCCTACACTCTGAGGGCCCATGGCCCTTGCCTGTAACGGGCGGTCTGGAGGCCTTTCTGATAAAAGTGCAGGCCTCACCATGTGCTAGTTAGGGTGGAGGAAGTTGAAATGGAGGATTGATAAATTTCCCTTCAGGCCTAACAGTGAAGAAGCAAGTGTCATGCAGGAGAGTGAAGGAGTGTAACAGTCAGCAAGTGTCAGTGCTGGAGGAAGAAGGAGTGTATATACGGAGGTGTATATAGCATGGTCCTGTTTCTTTGATCTTTGGGCATCCTACAGTCGTCCCTACCCTATCCAAGTTTATCCCCTCAATAAAACAACAAAAGCAAAGTACCAGTCTGTTCAGTGACTCTGGATGCAAGGAAAAATGTGTGATTGAGGGCAGAGTGACAGGTGACCCACATCTACCAACCACCCCTAAGGGGGGCATTGGCTACATAAACATTATGTCAGACAGTTTGTTTTTTGACATCAGTAGTTTTTATAGCAGCTATATTTACACATTAACACCCACCAGTCATTTTGGCACACAGTAATTGCAGGCAACTGCAAAGGGGAAGTGGCAGAGGAGCAGAAGGAGTGGACACATCCTGTGTACTGTGATTACTTATTTTGACATATGCAGTACGAAAAGTGTCAAGTGTTTACAGCTGGATAATATACTATCCACCTAGGAAATAGTTGAAAGCATCTAGATTTAATAAGTGTTGAATCAGGTGAATGAAAGCCCCTTGATCCATAAGGAAAGGGAGTGTTGAATGCTGGAAGCATGGAGGGCGGTAGATTACACATCTTTTTCCCTTCACATTTGCTATGTGGGTGACCCTGTTGCCACCCTCCCACCTGATATTCTTCGACTGAAAAAGCGAAGGAGCTGGATGGAAAATCTGATGCGGGTGCTGTTTAGGTATTCTGGTGCTGGCTATCAGAATACAATAGCCGCAACAGGAGATTTGCCCGTACCCCAGGCTGAATGAAAACATTTTAATTTGTATGGCTGGCTTCACACCATTGTAGCTCACCTTACTTTAGTTATTGAACCTTACAGTACAGAAGTTGGCTGCACCTTACTGTGGAGATAATGCAGTCAGCAATAGGTATGTGCTAGTCATAAAAAATAATAAAATAGAAATCCAGCACCACAACTGCTTTTTTACTTTTTCAAAGAAAAAAGAACTTTAGGTCTCCTACGGATACTCATAATGAATTTAATCACTCTTACAGAGGCAAACTTATGCCAGGTATGTAAATGAGCTCCTGTTAGAAGCTGCCGCCTTTGATTTAAGAGTGAGGTTATAGCTGCCTTTCTTTTCTTTCCTATTCATTCTCCCTGCAGTACCTCCGCTCAAAACAGACATCATTAAAACTATTAAAGATAAACCACTGGTGCTGTAATTAATTGGGGTGATGACCCTCCATCGCAGTAAAACCTGTCTTCTGGTGGACAGAAGAAAGCTCTGCACAGCTACAACCTAGCCAAACACTTCTGTGAGCAATGTCAACTACTCAAAGACACGAAGAAGAGCATGCTCAACTCAGCTCTATACTGAGCCGCTGGAAGAAAACAATAACTCTATGAAATGTACAATTAAACATTTTTTGTGGCCTTAGGCAAGTATATTTCCTCCTTAGTGTAACCTATGCCAACCACATAATTTACTAAAACATGTGTCTTATATTTCACCATGTTTCTGTAGAATATAACTGCTAGACAGAAACTTTCCTGCAAACCTGACTGTAAGGGATTAGCTCAGTAGCGGGGTGTGCAGGACCCCCTGGATGGGTCACAGCACAGTGAAGTAAGCACGGACAGACAGCAGAATCTTTGTGAAAGCAAAAACTGTGGTTTATTTACACGTCTGTCGTTACAAAGTGCAGGCATCAAAACAGGTAAAATAAAACAAAACAGAAAACAAACCCTTGACAATTTTGGCATCTAACTACAGAGACACAGGAACCTTATGTCAGGTCACCTGGGGTCATGTGACAGATGGGGTTAGGGGCGCACCACTAAGGTTGTGGACCCTTAGCTGACTACTGCGAATAGAGCTCTGGGTGGTTCAGGAAAGCAGGACCACTGGAGCACTGACACAGATTACACAAGGAGCTAGAGCAAAGCTTTCCCCAGGACGTGGAGTCTAAGAGCCAGCAGGTTGTCACCAGAGCCTCTGATGGGGAGGATGGCCTTGGCTGCAACTGACTCCAGGTCTAGCCCCCAGGGTCTCCTGGTGCACGCTCACAGTTAGCTACTGGTGGATAGAGAGGAAGCAGCAGTGCAGGACAGCAAGGAATAGACAGTAGAAAGCCAAGGGTCAGGACAACGAGCAGACAGGGACAGACCGGAGAGCATGCCCAGAGCGGGGTAACAAGCAAACAGGAATAGTCAACAGACAGGAATAGTCAAAGAACAGGCCAAGGTTGGTAACAGAATTAGATGAAGAGCACACTGCAGAAACCACACACACACAGGAAGCCTAACACACAATGTTGATTGGCAGCGCTGGCTTGCACTGCAAGGTGTTATATAATGTTCCTAATTAGGGGCTGGGGTGGAAACCTGCTGAGGGAAGATTACTTAAGCACACAGGTGAGAGGTGCACAGACTAAGCTGAACACCAGCAGAGAGGTAAGCAGACAGACAAGACATGAAATGTACTGCAGATTCATGATACCTGACTACTTGTTCTGCCAACAGCCTACCGCTGCCCAGACACTTGGCGGTTACAGAAAAATAAACAGAGGCTTTTAGTCACCCAGACTTAATCTCACCATGTAGAGGTATTGCTGCTCCCTAGTCAGCTGTGCACAGAGATCTGGTTCCAGGATGGAGCCCCTTTGTTGAAGCAACCTGGGAGTTTTATAAAGCCCTGAGTGCTTTATCTGTTACACCTGAGCTCGTTAACCCACATTGAGCCCAAACAGCCTCACTGCACAGCACAAACACAAAAGCAATCGGTGTAAAGCATAAACCTGGGACAAATATATCTCTCATCCTGGACACAACCCATAGATTTTCCTGGTCTCCTGTCACACTGACCCAATAAAATACGAAGGGAGGGTCCAAAGTGCACCTCCTTAGATTCACTATACTGTCAAAATTATTGGGATGCCTGCCTTTACACACACATGAAATTTAATTGCATCCCAGTCTTAGTCCGTAGGAATTCAGTATTGAGTTGGCCCACCGTTTGCAGCTTCAACTCTTCTGGGAAGGCTGTCCACAAGGTGTCTATTGGAATGGTTGACCATTCTTCCAGAAGCGCATTTGTGAGGTCAGGCACTGATGTGGGCGAGAAGGCCTGGCTCACAGTCTCCACTCTAATTCATCCCAAAGGTGTTCTATCAGGTTGAGGTCAGGACTCTGTGCAGATCAGTCAAATTCCTGCACCCCAAACTCGCTCAGCCATGTCTTCATGGACCTTGCTTTGTGCATTGGTCCAAATCATTTGGTGGAGGTGGGATTATGGTGTGGGGATGTTTTTCAGGGGTTGGGCTTGGTGACTGCGAACCAGGCCTTCTCATCCAACATCAGTGCCTGACCTCACAAATGCGCTTCTGGAAGAATGGTCAAACATTTCCATAGGCACACTCCTAAACCTTGTGAACAGCATTCACAAAAGAGTTGAAGCTGTTATAGCTGCAAAGGGTGGGCCAACTCAATATTGAACCCTACAGACTAAGACTAGGATGCCATTAAAGTTCACGTGTGTGTAAAGGCAGGTGTCCCAATACTTTTGACAATATAGTGTATCAAAAAGATACTCCAGCACAATGCTAAGGAAAATGACAGATGAATAGGTCTGATGCCAACTCAGTCCTGGAAAATGTAGAGAGCATGGGAGACTCCACGATGCCTAAGGCTGGGTTCACACCTAAGACAGATGCGGCTGACAGCAGGGGTCTGGTGCGTCCCTGTTCTCTGTTTCAGGGATAAATGTTTGCCTGAATTCGGACCTGAAATGGAGCCAAAGATACACAGGACCTCTGTGCAATGATTCAATCCAAAGAGTTGTGACGGCACTCAGTAGAGGTGAAGCTTAAGTAGTGATTTTATTGAAAAATCCAAAGTTTAAAGATAACATCCATAAAATGTACAGGCAGGAACATACAAGGCATGGCAGAAATGTGCAGATGGATTAACGCGTTTCACGAACCTTCGTTCGATTAATCATAATCTACCAACTGGCCGATAGAGATACCTTAATATAAAACAATCACAGGTGTTTATCTGCTACCGGCACTAATTGCACTATTAACCCATGGATGCATCAGGTGTTAAGAATGGAAAAACATACATAAATATCCCCAAGGTGAACAATCAAATAAAAGCAAAGTTTCACAAGAAACCTATTAAAATGTGTAATCCCCATGAAGACAAGAACACTCTGCCATACCCCATGGGACATGCAAAGTAAAATAATTTATAGGCAAACACGTGAACACCTCCATGGTACAATTTAGCACGAGTAAAGAATTAGTGCGGGAGTTGAAAGAAAGCAACTCCCGCACTAAATAGAAAACAGTTTCCCACACAGTCCTCCACCATCCTGCATATATGAAAAAAAGCCACAACATTGGATTCTTATTTATAAAAACTTATGTGCGATACCAGTAAGAAAAAACAATGGGAAAAACGGATGGGTAGGAAAAACCAAAGTGAAAGTGCAGGAACATAAATATAAAAGTAAGTCCCGCACTCACCAAACACCTCAATCCACACTCCTAAGCAACATCAACAGCTGCATGCTGATCCAGAATGGGGATTGAGTGAAAGACTAGAGGGAAACAGTAGAGGAAAAAAGAAAAAAAGGAAAGAAGCGCTCTAACAGTGGGAAAAAGGACAGGAGAATATAAGTACAGACTGATGAATGTTCACTGATAAATGCACAAAAAATATATACAATTGACTGGAGCGTCCATATTAAGACCCATAAATATGAGTAACTGTCATTCTCCATACCAATGATAAAAAAAAAAGTGTATCTAACTTTTTATTTGTAAATATCTATTCATTCTTTGTACATGTATATGCAGTATATAATATACCCCATATGTGTGTGAGCACCAGAAAAAAAGGGGGGAAAAAAGAGAAATAAAAAGAGACAGGGAACCTGAGTAGCATTGCAACATTATGCCTCAAACGTGTGTTTAGACTAATGAAAAAAGAAGAAATGATGGAACGTCATATAGTGTAAATGAAAATATAGGAAAAAATTGTAAGAATGGAGACCAGATACAACCACAACTGAGGAAATTGGATGAAAGCACAAAACGCAAAAGAAAAATACATTGTGTCAAAAGGTTCTGCTACGTACAAGATATATGTGAAGGGGACGTGATGTAATGATGTTAACCTTCATAAAAATGTGTAACGTCCCATTCATAGTTCAAGCCCTGCGGCTTTCTACTGCGCAATTTAAAAATCCAGAATACCTCCCTTTTGCAGAGGAGGTGAAATACATCTCCCCCTCTGCATGGAGTCTTTATTTTTTCAATTACCTGTACATATAGAGACCCTAGATTACCATTATGTGTTAAATTAAAATGGGGTGCCACATTTGTGGATTTGTTAGTTTTAATGTCAAATAAATGTTCACAAAACCTATCTCTCAATCGACGAGTGGTTCTACCCACGTATTGGATGGAACACTCTGTGCAGGAGATGGCATAGACCACATAGGTCATATTACAGTTGTAAAATGTATCTATGTTATATCGTCTGCCATCCACTGCACAGCTAAATGTATCCCCTCGCAGCACATGGGGACAACATGGACAGTCACGGTAACTGCACTTAAAGTTACCCCTACAGTGTAGCCAGGTAAGGGAACGTGTGGCGGTGTCCTTAGGTGGAAAAAAGCTAGGGGACAGATAATTGCCCAAGGTTTTCGTCCTTCTGGCTACTATGTTAGCTCCTTTGTCCAACAAATGTGCGCAGATCTGGTCACCAAACAAGATGGGTAAATGTTTATTAATGATTTGTTTAATACAAGCAAATTCGATGCTATGTGATAGCACCAAAAGTGGTTGTGAATGTATCAAATCCGGGGAATTCTCTTTCCTTCTGGACCCTTTCAACTGAGATTTTCTATCTTTTTTGGATGCTATATCAAATGCTCTATCTAGGGACCACTTGTGATATCCCCTATCCAAAAACCTTTTATATAGTTTAGAAGACTCACTTTCAAACACCGACTGTTCGCTACAGTTGCGTTGTAGTCTAAGAAACTGCCCTACAGGGATTAATGGTGTGAGTAGGATGGCTGGAACTAGCATGTAACAAGCTGTTGCCAGCCATAGGTTTCCTGTATAGACGACATAGTATCCTCTTTTCACTATGGCTCAACTGTACATCCAAAAAGTTCATTGATCCAATTCTGCTGCAGCCTGTGAAATGAAGGTTACATGCATTGTCATTCAGATAACTAAGAAAAACCTCAATATCCAAACTCTTTTTACACACCAGGATCAGATCATCTATATACCTATAATACATGATAATATGATTTCTGAAAGGGTTAATATCTCCAAAGATGTGGGATCTCTCCCACCACCCCATAAACAGGTTGGTGAGTGAGGGTGAAAATGTAGCCCCCATCGCGGCCCCACACCTCTGGAGATAAAAAACACCATCAAACAAAAAATAATTATGTGAAAGTAAGAAATCGAATGATTCCAATATGAACTGACGGGTGTCCAGTGACAGGGCAGTGGAACGGTCCAAGCAAAAGGACACAGAGAAAAGGGCCAGATTGTGCGGTATAGACAAGTACAAACTTGAGACATCACAAGAGACCCACATATAATCGTCCTCCCACACAAAATGTTCCATGATCTCTAATAAATGGTTGGTGTCCCTAAGGAAGCCAGGTAAATTTTGGACAATATGTTGTAGATGCCCATCCACCCAATGGTCCAAGTGTTCACTGAGGGAGCCAATGCCTGAAACAATGGGTCTCCCCAGTGGGGCAGTGGTTCCCCTATGAACCTTGGGCAAGTGGTGGAAAGTGGGAACAATGGGAAAATCAGGGATCAGTGTCTCTGCTTCCTTAGGAGTGAAAACTCCCTGCTCTGCTCCTTTCCTAATGAGTGAGGTTAGAAGGCCTTTATATTTTCTGGTGGGGTCAGATATAAGTTTAATGTAAGTCTTGGTATCTGATAACTTTCTTAAAGCTTCATCCCTATAATCATGAGTGTTAAGGATCAGAATCGCTCCCCCTTTATCTGCATTATGAATGACCACAGATGGGTCCTCCATCAATTGTTTGAGAGAGGTTCTCAATTTTTGAAATGTATCCATTTCAGGGGTTCTGGATTGTAAAGATTAAAACAAAGAAGGCACCCGTATGGACACACTGCGCTATCTCTCTGAATCAGTGGAACCATCCGATTCAACATCACCCTCTAAAAACAGATTTTCAAGATCAATCAAGGCACACTGTTCTCTAAACCCCAAACCACCTGAAACATCCTTATTCAATGAAAGAGCTCTATCTGTCAATTTATCATCTACATTAGTATCACTATTAAAATAGTGTCTGCGTATAGTTAAATTGCGGATAAATTTATTAATATCCAGAAACGTGTCAAAGAGATTAAAGTGTGAGTGGGGACAAAAACCCAAACTTCTAGATAACAAAGTACACTCGTCTTTGGATAATGTCCTGCTAGATAAATTTAACATATTACTCAATGTCTCCATTTCTTTAATACTTGCGTACTCAACGGCTAGCGATTTTTGGCAGGATCTACGATGTCTCTTTCTTCCTCTCCTGGTTTTATTTGGGTGGTTTTCTTTTTCTTTTGGTGTTTCTTTTTCTTTTGTTGTTGTCCGTTTTTTGAGATCATGGGGGTACTTGATCTCCCTGTAGAAGAAACACCAGATTGATCTGTAGAGGCATCTGAAGCCGTACAAGCCAATGTATCTTCAGAAATTTATTTTTCTGTCTCTGAAAAGCTCACTCTTTTTTTGTTATTAACATTATAATACTTATGCCATTGACCTGTTTTTTTCCCAGCTGTATACGTTGTTTGTTTCATAGTCCAATTTATTGAGCAGTAATTTCTCTTTCTTCCTTTCAATGGTGTCTTTTTCTATTTTGTTGATTTTATCATTCAACTTTCTGTCCAATTCCAGGAAGAGAGATAAATCCTTAAAAGGTAGAATTTCCTGCTGATATAGAGTGATCTCTTCTTTTAATTTCTCCAATTCGAGTATTTTGGACAAGATGATGATCCTCATAAGGTTAAAAGAGCATGCTGACAGTGTATTTGTCCATTCTTTTTTAAGGTTTTCGTTAAACAAGTCAAAAGTGGGAAATTTTTTAATTCGAAGTCCTCTGGGTATCCTTTCAACCGCAAGGTATTCTGTCAAAGTGACTTTTTCCCAGTATGACCTTTTTTTTTTAACCATACATTTCTCCAATTTGCGAAGTAGTTTGATCTCGGGACCTCTGTGCTATTCGCTCGGCAGCTGCCCCAGAGACGTGTGTACTGGCTCCATTGAGAGCCGGGCACACTCCCCTGTCATGTGAATTGGATGCGTCCCCGCATCCAATTCGCACTAGTGTGAACTCAGCTTAAAGAGTTGGGTAGAATACCTGGTATCTAATGGAAATTGCTGGTGCTTTGGCAAGGTTAAAATGTGGTGTTTGGTACTTGTGATTGTAAAGGCAGAAGTTTTTTTTTACCTTATTGCATTCTAAGGTAAAAATCCTTCTGCGCGCAGCTCCCCCTAAAGTCCCCCCTAAACATATACCTGAGCCTGATCTTGATCCAGAGATGCTCTCTCTCTCCGTGTAGGCTCAGATCAGAGCCAGTGAAGAAGCAGCTGGGGGTGGGGCCAAGCCCCACTCTGTGTGTCTTATGGACGCACAGAGCCGGCTTGGGAGCGAGGACACATGGTTGCCCTCAGTGGCGTGGGAACCAGGATTGCCGATGGGAAACCCAAGAAGAGGAGGATCAGGGCTGCTCTGTGCAATACCACTGCAGGGAGCAGGTAATTATGACATGTTTGTTATTTTAATAAAAAAAGAAAAAACAGTCTTTACAGTCACATTAAATGTTGTGATGTTTCCTTTTATTTGGGATGATTATTGGCCCAAACTCAAGCAGCCTGTGCTTCAAACTATATAAAGATGAAGTAGCAATGGCTTCAGTAAGCTATTATGTATTAACATGTTGAATGGCTCGTTCTTCTAGTCCCTAGAGTTTTAAATGTTATAGAATAACCTACAAACGCTACAATTGTATGGGTACAGTACAATACATTACTTAACTAGTACTGCTACTATATATAATTACTATCTCAATGTGACACTGCTAAGAACCATTTTTTGTCATTATTCTAGAAATGCCACTCTAAATCCATATTTGTGTCACTTAAAATACATCCAATTTTATACGCCTAGATCATGTTTTCTTAGATAGGAAGGGTATTGTATCTTGAAGCTAAAATCCAGGTACAAAAACTTCCTTTAAAATATATTCTTAACCTCTTCAATACAGGACGTTTATACTCCCTTTCTGCCCAGACCAATTTTCAGCTTTCAGCGTTCTCACAATTTGAATGACAATTACTCTCTCATGCTACACTGTATCCAAACAATATAATTTTCTTCACACAAATATAGCTTTCTTTTGGTTATATTTAATAACCTCTGGGTTTTTTATTTTTTGCGAAATAAGTGAAAAAATTGCTAAAATGTTGAAAAAAAAACACTTTTTTTTAGTTTCTGTGATACAATTTTGCAAATAAGTAATTTTTGTTCATAAACTTGGGCCAAAGCCTATACTGCTACCTATCTTTGGTAAAAATAACCCAAATAAGTGTATATTATTTGGTCTGTGTGAAAGTTATAGAGTCTACAAGCTATGGTACCAAAATTGATCACACCTGATGTACTGATGGCCTATCTCATTTCTTGAGGCCCTGAAATGTGAGGAAAGTACAAATACCCCCCCCCCCCCAAATGACCCCTTTTTGAAATGTAGACATTCAAAGGTATTTAGTAAGAGGTGTGGCGAGTTTTTTGAAGTTGTGCCTTTTCCCCACAATTCTTGGGAAAATTAAGAAGTTATTTTTTTTGCACAAAATTGTCATAACAAGTTATTTCTCACACACAGCTTATGCATACTTCCAATTACACCCTAAAATACATTCTTCTACTTGCCCCGAGTATGGCGATACTACATGTGTAAGACTTTTTCACAGCCTGCCACATATAGAGGTCCATCATGCAGGGAGCACCGTCATGCATTCTAGGAGCAGAATTTTCACTTCTAATTTCCTAACGACCTATTACACTTTTGAAGGCCCTGGAGCAACAGGACAATGGAATTACCCACAAAATGACCCCATTTTGGAAAGCAAACACCCCAACGTATAATCTATGAGGCATTGTGAGTCTTTTAAATGGTTCATTTTTTTCCACAAGTCTTCAAAAAACGTGGAAAGAAAATGAAAAAGCTTTTATTTTTACACAAAGGGGTCAATTTATAAGATATTTCTAACAACTAGCATTTACATAGCAAAAATTACCCCCCAAAATATATTCTGCTACTCATCCTGAGTATGGTGATACCCCATGTGTGAGACCTTTATATAGCCTGGCCACATAGAGAGGTCCAACATGCAGGGAGCACCATGAGGCTTCTAGAAGCATAAATTATACATATGATTTCCTAACCCCCATTACACTTTTGAAGGTCCTGCAGCACCAGGACAATAGAATTACCCACAAAATGACCCCATTTTGGAAAGCAAACATCCCAACATATATTCTATGAGGCATTATGAGTAGTGTTGAGCGAACCCGGACTGTAACGTTCGGGTCCGTACCGAACTTTGGGGTGCCCGGGACACGGACCCGAATATTTAAAAAAACGTTCGGGTTCGGGTTCGGGTTCTGGGTTTTGGTAGTTGATCGCGCATGTTGAATAGCTGCAGGGCAGCCAATCAACAAGCGTTTCACTGGTTTGCCCTTAGAAGCCATCACAGCCATGCCTACTAATGGCATGGCTGTGATTGGCTTTTGCGACCGTCAAAGGAGAGAGATATGATAAGTCTCAGAGTCTCTCGTACACTGACGTCGTAGTTCACTGAGGTCGAATATATCTCCGACCCAGTGTACTACGTGACCGGTTAGTGTCGGTACGGTAATCATCCGTACCGACACTACCGAAGATTCCCGTTTGGTCACTTTGCGAACAACTAACCGACGGGACGTCGATAAGTTGTACG
>BLSH010544182.1:10217-23690 GCA_018402905.1 Glandirana rugosa | reverse complement strand
TTCCCACCCTGTTCACGGGATGTTTCTTTACCCCTGTCCCTTTATTGAAATTTATAATTTTTTTTTTTTTTTGTATTTTTTACGTTTTTACCTCTAGTAGAAGTTTTACCTAGACTTTTTTTTTTTTTTAATATTTAAAGTTATTTCCCTGTCCCCATTTCTTTGTAGGGCACTTGTCCCACCCTTACCCCCATTTGCCTTCCTTTTGCAGACCTCTAGGACCTTCCTGGGCTTTTTTACAGCATTTATAAGATTTTTAATTAAAATTACCAGAACCCCGGACCCGAACCCAGACTTTTTTTGAAAAGTCCGGGTCCGGGTCCCGGACACCCCAAAGTTCGGTACGGACCCGAACTTTACAGTCCGGGTTCGCTCAACTCTACTAAGGAGTCTTTATCAGACTAGACAGTAATGTCAGCCTCATAAAGTGAATGTAACTCTGTTTAAAATGACTGTGTGGATCTCTCTTCACTGAGCCTCAGGTACACAAACAATAAAACAAGTAAAGTTTATTATGCAGTACCTCTGCCTCAAAGTCGCCAGCCAAGCAGTCTTCATCAGATGAGCCAGGGGTGACATTCGGCCTTGTTACGTACCTGGAGGGTGAGCCAGACAGTAGAGTGAGACCTCTCCTACAACTCCGGCTCACGGACCGCTGGGAGTGATACAGCGGCCATGAGAGCGTGGTGGGGTAAGAGTGCCTGATCAGTCCTGGAGCTGGGCTGGATGCTGATGCAGACTGACTTGAAAGCAGAGCAGGATGCTGGTGCAGACTGGCTGGACAGCAGAGCAGGATGCTGATGCAGACTGGCTTGACAGCAGAGCAGGATGCTGGTGCAGACTGGCTTGACAGCAGGGCAGGATGCTGATGCAGACTGGCTGGACAGTAGAGCAGGATGCTGATGCAGACTGGCTGGACAGCAGAGCAGGATGCTGATGCAGACTGGCTGGACAGCAGAGCAGGATGCTGATGCAGACTGGCTTGACAGCAGAGCAGGATGCTGATGCAGACTGGCTGGACAGCAGAGCAGGATGCTGATGCAGACTGGCTGGACAGTAGAGCAGGATGCTGATGCAGAATGGCTGGACAGCAGAGCAGGATGCTGATGCAGACTGGCTGGATAGCAGAGCAGGGTCAGGCAGGCCGGGTCGGCAACGATCAGACAACAAAAGGCAGGAGGAGAAGGCAGAGGCAGGTCACAAGACAATCCGGGGTCAGGGCAGGTGGCAGACAAGCAGAGTGGAAGGACAATCCGAGTCAAGGTCACAGGTAACGGGTACAGGAACACAGGCCACAGGAAGCAGAAGCTGCAGACCAAACAGCAATGTGACAGTGTGGAGGACCAGTTTAAATAGGGCCTTTGGCGCCAACGATCGTTCGTGTTGATGCGCGTGTACGTATGCGTGTGCGCCTTGGTGTACGAACGCGCGTGCGCCGGAGCGCACGGATCGTTCCGTGGGTTTCCTGACAGGCCTACAGAACAGGCAATATCCTTTGCAGGGCCCTGGAACAGCGAATAGATGTGAAAGTGGGCTTATACTACTGTTGAGTGTGGTTGGCTGTTAAACTTATTCCGGTAGCCTGGCGGTCCGATCTTACATGGGATGAAAGCAAAGTTTGGCTAGTAAGGAACTCTCTAGGATGTCTGTTCCAAGAGTAAAAATGAAGTGGCCATTGAGGCAATTCAGCCAAGGTGGATGCAGAACGGTATGCCATTGCTTTAGTAGTCCGGGGTAGTCAGTTAACCCTCATGGTTCATCCCACAGACGGCACATACTTCTTCTAAATTGGTGAATGTTCAAGTGGGGTCCAGCAATATCTAGAGGTAGGATCAATTCATGATGTGATTCGCCAATGGCCAGAGGATAGCCAAAAAGGCAAAGAAACAAAGATGGAATAACCGGTTAAACCTGGGATAAACTATAGAGGATAACGGAAGGATCCATAATCATGTATCTGCTGCTCAAAGCCAAGTCCTCTCCTTTCAGGGAGCAACAAAGTTTCTTCACCCAAAGTCACCCAGTAGAGGGCGGCCGACAGAATTATATGTAAATTCGGGAATGGCAGCACAGGGGTGCACAGGAGTAGCACTTCTGCCTTCCAGCACTGAGGTTCTGGGTGCGAATCTCAAACATACCACTTCAGGTAAAGAAGTGGGCTGTTTTCCCTATGTTATGGAACAGGGCTCAGGGCCTTACGTAACTGAACATTTAGCTCAGGATCCGGAGGTCCTGTGCATTTATGCGGTCATTGGAATGTTCATTCCTCCCCTCCAACTCATTTCATTCCCTCTATGACACCCTAGAGCAATAAGTGCTGGAGACAAGTGTTACCACATCTGGTTCAAAGGTAAACCATCTGTCCAAAGAACATGTCAAGGAGTGCAATGTTCTTAGTCAAAAGCAGACTTGGGCATTAAGCATAAAGAATGATGAAGATCCGAGATTGTCCGATGGAACCGTGGAAAGCAAGTACTCAAGCCATCAGGTGAGATGGCAGGTTGGCATTAGACCCAGCAGATGGGGGTATACACACTTTGTTAGATCCATGTTCCTGCAAGTACCTTTGCTGGGCTGTTGGAGAAATTCACTACGAGTTAATTTGATAGCCTTTGACCTTGCCACATATTCAGGGCAGATTCAGGACATTATGTCCAGTAGTGGCTGGGCTACAGGTATTCTTTGGGCACAGCCTGCTGGTTCAACATTCTTCAGGCCTGGCAAAAGGCTAATTCAGGCAATGATCAAACTTGGAGGAGTCCTTTAACAGGAGAAGACTAATCTCATTTCAATGATGGCATTCCTGGAAACTCAGAAGAGTATGGTAGTCTTACCCTCAGGGAAAACAACAGTGTTAATGTCTCTCTTGAACAAGCCAGAGCTCTTTCTAAGCTGTGGCATCCCACGGTCTCAAAGGGCCGGAGAAGAACTGTATAGTAATCCAGAGGATCCAAGGTCTCAATGGAAGGTTGAGAACTTAACAGGTTTGGTAGCATTGGAAGCCTTGCAGGAGCAAGTGACTCCACAAGATAGACTTTGATGGTGGCTAAGCCAGTTAAATCTTTCAGTTTTACAAGCTACTGGGCATACCAATCTATTGACTTTATTGGGTAGTCATGCTAAGGGAGGACAAGGTGTCCAAGATCAGAGTGGCAATGGTTCGCAAGTGGAAGTCGTTCTGAAATCGCAACAAATGGAGCCTCAGCTATGCTCTAAACAGTCAGCAGAGTAGTAAGATCCTATCTTCACTGTCAAGAAGGGAGGCAAAATAGTCAACTTCCATTAGAGGCATCTCCCATACAGATTGCAAACCCCTTTGGGGTCTGGTTTCCTAGAACTTCCGGTTAAACACCGTAAGATAAAAAGCCATTGGATGTCAAAAGATGGTCTCCAAACCAACAAGCAGTCCAAGTTATCTACAACAAATATAGCTATCAGGATATCAACCTGACAGTAACCTTGATGGCTTCCCAGAGATGGAAGCAGTAGAATGACCAACACCCAACTGGGGCTGCAGATTAGCCAATAGGTACATTCAGCAAAATCAGTGCTCTAGAGACTCCTTATCATGATTTACATTCGTCCAGTAGTGATGAGGATAATAACTGTCTGGTGGCCTGAAGGCCATGGTATCTTCAGGTACAGTATCGGATTCAGGATCCTCCTATTCATCTTCCTGAGGTTCAAAACCTCACACAGCGTGGCCAACTGTGTCATCCAAATTTACACAAGGTATATCTAGATGCTGGAGACCAAGAAGTGAAGGCTCATCTGGAGGTCTCACCTTGAGAATTTGAAACCCTGTTTAATCCAGGGCACCTACTCCAAACTTCAGGTCTACTAGATTATAGGAAACCTTGCAAAATTAAAGGATTGAATCCTCTGTTCCCAGCTGTAAGGATTGAATTGTATGCAAGTAAACCTAGATAGGGGATTACGTGGCAGATGATGCTCAGGCGTGTCCTCACTCTTTGGGACCCAGTAACTGTCGCATATCTGGGTAAACCAATTCTGAAAGCCTGGGCGGATTCTTCCCTTGGTTCTTCCAAATAGTGAGGGAAACATTGTCTCGCTCTCCATTCATCTGGATAGGACTTCCTCAAAATGGCCAATAACACTGAAGCAGCATTTTGTATGGCTAATATGTCCTAGACGCAGGATCTCAGATATCCAAGTGTCAAGCCGTAAACTATCTTGGTGCTGCCATTATCAGGCAGAATGGCTCTAGTCTCTTATTCAGCGCTACACAAAGGTCTGCATCTTTGTATCTGGATTAGGACATCATCCGTCCAGCATATCCAAACTAAAGTGTCTGAATTACCACAAGTATTGGAAATGGGTTTGAGGTTGAAGAGATACATGGAAGTGGCCATTCTGTAAAAGGTCAAACAATGGGCTCTTCAGGCCTAACCGCATCAGAAGAGGACAATAGCTGTCCATTAAAGACAATTGTATTGTTGCGGATCAAGTTAGTTCAAGGGGCTTAGATGGCTAGGACAAATCCATCAATTGAGTACAGAGACTGCTTTACCAGGCAGATTGTTCATCCATGTACAGAACTCAAGGGAGTATCTCCAGAATTAATATGTAACTGCAACCCAGTCTACATTTAACAGGTTTTGGGCCCATTTTAGAGTGAACCCAGCGGCCTTAGCTACAATACACATTGGTCGTTCAGTGGGATAGATCTAATCCTCAATTTAAACACTTCAGCATTACCCACCCTTGGTTTTTTTTTGATGATTGCTACATCCCATTCGTATATGCTGGCATGCTTGTGTCAGGAAAATGGTATACTTACCTGACGGTCATTTTCCTTTCCTGACGCTAAAGAATGGCAGCATATAGGTCCCCCCCCCCTAAGGGCTTTGCAGTGATAAGTACGAGAATGCTGCCTGGTGGGAGGTGGCTGACTTTATAGTATAACCAATCCCTGGAATTGGGCATGGGGGCAGAGCCTACCCATACGTATATGCTGGCATGCTTTAGCGTCAGGTAAGTATACAATTTTCCATTTTTTATCCTATTCCATGAAGGTGATGCAATATGATTGTCAAATCACTTGCCTATATCTCCTAATTACCTGCTCTTTACTGTGCTAATAGTGTTAACCCTGAATTTAGTGTAGTGTATAGAGATATAGATGTTTTAGCTAGAGAAGTTGATTTATCACTTATATGACCTGCATGCTTTATGCTCTAGCACTGAATAGCAATGTCCCTAGGTTCATTAACATGAGCATTGATCGAAATAACTGTTGGTGGATGCAAAAAAGAAGACAAAAGTTTGGAGTTTTCTTTATTATTTTTATTTTTTGTTTTATGTATACTATTTTCTTTCCCTTTTTGCTGTCCCTATACCCATACCTTTCTACTTTTTTCTCCTTCTTTTTCTAAGGCTTGTTTTTTTTTTAGCATAATATATGTAAATGGCATTATTCATAGTTTGAAATACTGTACTTTAATTCTATTGATATGGCCCATAGGCATCGGCAGTCTATTTTTTCCACTGCAGGTGGCGCTCATCCACAGCAGTAATGCAGGTGGAGGAGGAGGTTGAGAGGAACCAAGTTCCTCTATGGTTTCCTCAGTCACAGTTTCCTCAGAGAGGCTGCATTTGATTGGATGTTGGTGTCCCATGTGACCTTGGAAGCCATCTTGGGTTAGGCAGTGTCTATTTAAGACCCTGTCTCCCTAGTTTGGCACTTTTTGCGTCTGGCTAGAGTAGGGACAGGTCACTTGTCTGTCAGGGACAATGCTTAGCATCAGGGAGAGGTTCCAGTCGAGTAGAGAAAGTGCAGGAACACACCATCCTACCTGGAAACATCCCCACTTCGGTACAGACTGGCCAGGTCACATTCTGCCCCTCAAAACAGACGCTGTCAGCACACCTAAAACCTTCAGCTACTACTCATCAATGTTACATCCTGTGATAGCCTTTCCACCGGGCTTGTGTATTGCCGAACTTCAATTTCAATACAGTTCTGTTCTGCATCTGCACCTTCTCACACTCGGTAACAGTCGGTAGGATATGTCCCTTCTTGCAGCGGTTGCGGAGTGTGAACCATCATGGCACTGTTAGAATCAGCCTTTGCCTTGGTGCCAAAGTTTAACAAATCCAACATTCCCCTGGCTGCGTGGGAGGAGAGGCTAGAGAGTGCTGTACACTTGTGTCAGGTTCCTGCCCAGCTGATGGAGGAGCTGGCTATCAACTCCTTGGAGGATGACACCCGCCTAGCGGTGATGGCGCTACAGGAAGAGGACCAGGCCAGCCTGGAACAGATTGTAACATGCCTGGAGGGCCTGTTTAGAGAGAATGTGACGGTTCCAAAGTTGAGGCAGAGGTTCTTTGTCTGGAAACAACAGGAGGCCGAAAGTCTCACCCACTTGATAGCGCGCTAGAATCTCAGGAAACACATGGGGAATAGGAATGTGCACACCTGTGTCAATATGTCTGCCTCAGATCACCTATTGAGGGGCCAGATTGTGGTAGGAATGAAGGCTGGCCCAGTCAGGAGATCCCTGCAGGAGCAAATCAAAGCCCAACCACCAACCCACCATCTCCTTCCATGATACTGTGGTGGACGCATTTGCATGGAAACAGGGAGAACTGGAAGCAACTGTGGCAGTGACAAAAGGGTATGAACCATTACACCTGAAAGAGGAGGCCTTGGCCCCTTCACCTCTGTTGGCCATACATATGGGAACTCACCCAGGACGTAGACTCCTTAAAACAAGAAATTTCCACATTTAAATGGGATTCAGCCCACTACTCTAGGTGCAAGAATCCATTGCAGAGGGACCTGGAGGAGGACCTGAAATGATGGCAGTGTGGTCACTGTGAACATGTAGCCAAGAACTGACATTGATCACCTATTATGGTTTTAAACGGGGTAAGTGTTACCTGTCCTAATATTGGGTATCACACATGCACATATTGTTCCATTTCCTGTGTATTTAAATGTGTTCTTACTATCATATACTTGTGATTTCTTGCATCTACCAGTTGTGGATGGGTGTAACCATATTGATTCCATACAGTATTGTATAATTACCAATATTTACTCAAATGTTATTATTTCTTCAGAACCACTTTTTGCAGTGTTTATAAAATTTCCCTGAGGAAGAAGTCTACCCAATCAAAACTTTGAAACATGTTGGATCTACAGATGGTTGTTTACCAATTGGTCCTATATTAGGTCTGGACGGCATTCTGTGTTACACTGTACAATTACTAAGTGGTTTTCCTTGTCTCTCTTTTTTAGTCACTATTATTGTTATGGACTTTTTAACCTTGATCCAATAAACTTTGTACTGTTCTTATACTACTATATCACCTTCTTACTTTTTGTACCTCTCAAAATCCCTTGGGGCCTTGCTCTCTTGGTTGGTGTAGCCAAGAACTGAGGCCAGCCTGAATCTAAAAATACCTGCAGACTGCCATTAAACTAGTGGCTCCCAGGGAAGCAGGACAACCCCAGGACAATCAGCACAAAGTCCCATCTAACCAGACTCCGTGATCGCGCCAAGTCTAGTAGTGAATGCCCTTCTACGCCCAGTGGTTTGAGACATGAGACCAGCTGGACCCCTCTGGCTTTTCCCTTAAGGCAGCCAAAAACCTACCTAATCTGGTAGAAGTTGTCACCTGGGTGAAAATTCAGATAGACAACCAGGTGTTGGAGTGAGTAGGGGTCTTGGTGACCCAGTTCAGCAGTACCTGTTCTAGGCAGGAACGTACTTGAAGGGCTTGGACTTACCCTGCTTACCCCACCAAGGACCAAACAGCCCCAACCACAGCTAAACTGTTTTAGGAACACGTGGTCCAACCATACGCTGTCCGTAATGTATACTCTTGGACCAAGGCCTTTGAGTCACTGATTATGTCTGAGTTGTACCCACAGGGTAATGGAGCTTGAGAATGGTTCAATAGCACCCTGCTGAGCATGCTACGGATTCTCAAGCAAGGGCACCAAGATAGTTGGCACCAACATGTGGGGATCAAGGTGTGGACTTACAACAACATGAACATCGGGCTACAGGTCACATGCCCTTCTTCTTGATGTTCGGTTACTATGGCTGGCTACCGGTGGATCTTCAACTGTGCTTTCCAGAGAGTTTGATGCCCCATTTGCCTAGCACCTGGATACGGGGACACTTGGATGAGATACAGAAAGCCGAATAGGGGGTGCTGGATAGATACAAGGACTTGGCTGAGGGCTCTGCCCTGGAAGAACTGCTGTTGTGACCAGGGGACCGAGTGTTGGTGAAGAATACCAAAAGTGAAAGAGGCAATAAACTGGATCATCAAAACCTTCTTTTTGGCCCTCCAGATCAAATCCCTAGTACTATATATATTAATCCATCATATTATATGTATAGAAAAATGAAATGATGGGAGTCACTGGTAGAACTAGCATAAGAAATCACTTCCAAAATGAAAGAACCTGGTTTAGACTCTACCAACTCTGATGTATAGAAAAACTCAAATATAGGAAAACCAAAAAATACAAGTATAGAAAAATTCATAAACAATTCACTGGACTAAGTATAAAACGTGCTAAACTTTATTACATATATCAATTTTTAAAACCATATCAAACTACACACATACCAAGCACACATGTTAAAAACATTCTCCACCTCTCGTAAGCATGAATCTCATATATATATATTTATATATATATATAGACACACACACACACACTATGTATAATCTCCTATATTGATAATTTATCAATTGTGTAGAATTTGTAGTCAGTCCAAAACCCTTGATTGTCCCTCTCTCTCCCCTCTTTTGGGGTCTCTCCCA
Source organism: Glandirana rugosa (assembly GCA_018402905.1). NCBI lineage: Eukaryota > Metazoa > Chordata > Amphibia > Anura > Ranidae > Glandirana > Glandirana rugosa. Next base: position 14,882 of record BLSH010544182.1, on the reverse strand, counting down.
CCTTCTTCCCTTCTCTTTTTTGGTTCTATAAATATATTTCCTGCTGAGGGCTTTTATTTTTAGGTGTGCCTTCTACAATGTCCAATACTTTTGCTAATGATATTTTATGATGCTATTTCAGTTTGTCAGATTGCATACCTTTTGTTGGTGTTGTACCATAGATGAGTTTACTCCCATACATTGGAAATGTCTATGCTGTCTAATTTTTCTGCAAATATTAAAATTAAAGATTTTACAAAACACTTATGGATTCCAGATAATCCTAAAAATGGAAAATGGCAACGCATTTAATTCCCAGGACTGAGCCAGTTGGTGAATCATTTGATCCTAATCGAAAACAGACATACACTCAATTCCAGAGATTGGACCAGTAAATAAATTGGTTGGTTACTCCAAGCAATATAAAGCAAAGAGTCTTCAGGTATTAATCAAAGTTCCAGAGTGTATTGATGGTATGTATTATAGAGCCTCGGATATTGCATTGGCTGCACCCTTAGCCATATTTTTTGGGCACTGTGGTCCAGAGGAGGATATTAAGGAGAGCCTGTATAGTTTCCACAAATCACTAGGCTTATATTCCACTGCAAACACCTCCCTCACATTCCAATAGGAGCTCATTCCAGAAAGCCATGGTCTTATAAAACTTGGATCTAAAGGCAGTTTAAAGCATGTGCAATCATGTAAGTAATACTAATGTAGGAATGGCGGTGTCTAAAAGTGAGTGAAAAATAAATATATATATATATATATATCTGCTAATAAATATGGGATACTGACCCTAAAACCAAGTATCATGAAAGTATATCAAATAATAAGTAGTGTCCGTAAAAATCTGTAAATGTCCGTAAAAATCCGTAATAATAAATCAATTTAAAACCAACTAAAACATTAGTAAAATAGGTCCAACTAGAGAAGATGATGAGGTAGTGGCTTGGGAGATGTCGTAGAATAGAAAGGAGGGATATGAACTTATATTCTACGACATCTCCCAAGCCACTACCTCATCATCTTCTCTAGTTGGACCTATTTTACTAATGTTTTAGTTGGTTTTAAATTGATTTATTATTACGGATTTTTACGGACATTTACGGATTTTTACGGACACTACTTATTATTTGATATACTTTCATGATACTTGGTTTTAGGGTCAGTATCCCATATTTATTAGCAGATATATATATATATATATATATATATATATATATATATTTATTTTTCACTCACTTTTAGACAGCGCCATTCCTACATTAGTATTACTTATTTATCGTTTCCTGACTTGGGAAATTTATAGGAGGGCAGCGGTCTCATTGTACTCCACACCAGTCCTAAGCGCAGGAATTTCCCTTATCTATGTGCAATCATGTGTCCATAACTAAAGTCCATATGATCAAGTTGAAGATAATGCTTGTATTACACACGGTAGCCTCTAGCTCAAAACCATATAAGCATGATATTGCATATATGCATATCGTATATTGACCAGTCCATGTAGGATCATAAAGGGCTTAAACCCTGTGTGTACTTCCAAGCGTACGTGATAATGTACCCACAAGTTCTTTCCTGTGTTGCGATGCCGAGGTCAGCATCTGTCAAAGAAGGGGGAGTATAGATAGGTGCAGTCTGTTTTCTCCACTGCAGGTGGCGCTCACTGTCAGCTGAAATGCAGGTGGAGGAGGAAGTTGAGAGGAACCAAGTTCCTCTATGGTTTCCTCAGTCACAGAGATGCTGCATCCGATTGGATGCCGGCATCTCATGTGACTTTGGTGGCCATCTTGGGTCAGGCAGAGTCTATTTAAGAACCTGGCTTCAGTATTTGCCGCTTTTCGCATGTAGCTAGAGTTGGGATGGGTCACCCGTCTGTCAGGGACCGTGCTTGTTGTTTATTGCTGAACTTCAATTTCAATACAGTTCTGTTTTCTGCATCTGGAATGTTTTCTGATGGTGCACCACTCTGCACCTACCCACAGGTCTATTGAACAATTTTCTTTTGTCTGTTGTACAAGCTACCGTATAAAAAATGCTCAACAAAAAGTTACCTAAAGTAAGAGTTTTGGAATAATCTAGTCAAAATCCCAATATGAACCCAACTGAGATGTTGTAACATGATCTGAAAAGAACTGTTATGCTCTAAAACCTACAAACATAGCCAAGCTACTGCAGTTACTACATACTACAATGGCTCATTCATATGCATAGACAATCATAAAATACATCTGTTGTTTTTTAGGAGTAAACATCCGTTTCTGGTGAGAACCTTTCTAAACACATCATTGTTCTTTCCACACAGTACTAGTTTTGTGGTCCTCTAATACAATCGGGACATAGCTAATATTGTTATATATTTGGGCAATGTACACATTTTTAGCTGTTGGCATTGTTTCACAGGAGCTTTTGGCAAACATTGGACCCAAAGCTATGTCAATACCATACTACTTTCCTTTGAAAGCTTAAAGCCTGAAGTCATATTTAACCACTTGCTTACTGCCTTCCTGCCCAGGCCAATTTTCAGCTTTCAGCTCTGTCGTACTTTGAATGACAATTGCGCGGTCATGCAACACTGTACCCAAATACATTTTTTATAATTTTTTTTTTGTCTTTTGGTGATATTTAATCACTGCTGGGTTTTTTTTGCTAAAAAAAAAATAAAAAAAGACCGAAAATTTTGAAAAAAAAACAAACAGTTTTAGAATTTATTATAAAACAGGTAATATTTTTCTCCTTCATTGATGTGCACTGATGAGGCAGCATTGATGGGCATTGATAGGCTGCACTGATGAGGTGGCACTGGTGGGCCCTGATGGGTGGCACTTTTGGGCATTGATGGGTGGCACTGATGGGTGGCACTGATGGGCACCGGTAGACACTGATCTGCAGCACTGAAAGGTGGCACTGATAATGAGGCACTGATGGGTATTGGTTGGCAGCACTGATTGGCATTGATAGGTGGCACTGATGGGCATTGATAGATGGCACTAGTGGGCACTGATAGGTGGCACTGGTGGGCTGCAGTAATGTGCACCTGTAGGTGGCACTGGTATATGGCACTGGGGGGCACTGCATAGCAGCAGTACCTCTCCGTGTGTGGGACTGATGTCCCTCTCTCAGGAGCCGGTGATCGGCTGTCAGTGTGAGGGAAAAAAAAGCTGATTACCGATCTTTTGTTTACATCACGTAATCAGCTGTCATTGGCTGACAGCTGATCATGTGGTAAGGGGCCAGGACCGGCCCCTTACAATGATCTGTGATCAGCCGAGTCTCATTGACTCGGTGATCACAGAGTGCGCCGCGCGTGACCTGCAGGCAGCTCGTGAACGGGAGGACGTCCATGGATGCCCGGCAATTCAGGTCCACGCTGTAGCCATCTTTTGACTATAGCGTGGACAGGAAGTAGTTAAGTGAGGGAATTGTGGGTTTTAGTGATTTTTTTAGTGTATTCTTACTGCATACATACTATTGGCACTGTTCATTTGCTAGGAAAGACTAGTTAGTGTGTGCGTTTGTATGCATGTTTGTATTGTTTTACTACATACAATTTTAAGTAATTTGTATAATGCATTATTCTTGTTTGGTAAATTTACTATAATAATATACTACAGAATTTTTCATTTCCTTGCTTTACCCCAAAGTATCTGAAAAGATACAAGCGAAACAGGTGGCAAAGCTGGGTCCTGCTCTGGTGCTGGGGAGGAAGAAGTGAAAAAGTTGGTGAGTGTGAGAGATGTAAGATGCTGCTGACCCACACTGTGCACCCACACACACATTTGGGTACTGTGGATCCTTTGTTGGGGAAGGTAACAAGACTAGCTATTTTAAGATGAAGGTGGGAGGTCTTTACTCCACTATCTCACACCAACTTTAGGGCATATTTTCTCTCACTGTCCAGCCGTAAAATGCACAGTATTACTGACTACTGCATTCTGTACACAGTGCTGTTTCTTACATAGTCCTGACCCTTGTACTGCATTCAATATCCTGTATATTATACTCCTGACCCCTGCATTGTATAGGATGTGTGGTACATTATACTTCTGACCCCTGCACTACATTGAACATTACTCCCAGATACTCCAACAGGTCATGTTTTGGGAATTTCCCTTAGATAAATATATCTGATATAAATACCAAGCCATTGACATTGATTTAACCTCCCTGGCAGAATGATTATTTCAGATTTTTGGTGCTAAAAGCGGTACGATTATTTTGCATGGAAATTTGGTGTTTTATATTGTAGGCCTGTAATTCTTAGGAATAACTCACTTAAATCTGTCCAAACAAGAGTCTAGTAGACATCCCGGGTATGATAAAGTTTGAAAAATTAAATCATAAATTATAATATACTGTATATACTCGAGTATAAGCCGAGTTTTTCAGCACATTTTTTGTGCTGAAAAAGACCCCCCTCGGCTTATACTCGAGTCAGTGTCTGTGGGTGATGAGTAGATTACTCAATAAGGATTCTTAATGTCCGGATGTTATATTTTGTGGTTTAAAGGTACGTTTTATTAGCATGGCGAAAATCGTGGTTTTTAGACTTTATTAGTAAGACGGTCCCTCCAATTTAGTTACAGTTACCGAACCATAAATATAGTCTATATAAATAGATTCCCTTTAAGGGTTTTGTACTGGACAACCTCATAGACCCTCATTACAAGTTACATCACGTCT
>BLSH010544147.1:378114-393440 GCA_018402905.1 Glandirana rugosa | reverse complement strand
CTAGTTCACAGTCTCTGCTCTAATGCATCCCAAAAGTGTTCTATTGAATTGAGGTCAGGAACATGTGCAGGCCAGTCAAGTTCCTCCACCTCAAACTCGCTCATCCATGTCTTTATGGACCTTGTTTTTGTGCAATGCTGCGCAGTCATGTTGGAATAGGAAGGGGCCATCCCAAACTGTTCCCACAAAGTTGGGAGCATGAAGTTGTTCAAAATGTCTTGGTATGCTGACGCCTTAAGAGTTCCTTTCACTGGAACTAAGGGGCCAAGCCCAACCCCTGAAAAACAACCACACACCATAATCTCCCCTCCACCAAATGATTTGGAACAGTGCGCAAAGCAAGGTCCATAAAAGCATGGATGAGTGAGTTTGGGTAGGAGGAACTTGACTTGCCTGCACAGAGTTCTGACCTCAACTTGATATAACACTAAGACTGGGATGACATTAAAGTTCATGAGCGTGTAAAAGCAGGCATCCCAATACTTTTGACAATATAGTGTGTTTCTAATTACACATTTCATTTTACTGGTCAGGATATGAGTTATGAAGTAAGAAACAGTGCAATTGGGATCTTGTTGTTTAAAATGAAGCTTCAGGAGATGAATGCATCATATGTATTTTATTACAGTACCATCCACAAATTTCAGATAACACCATATCGAGTTCAATATCTTTTTAAAGTAATACAAATGGAAAAATACATCTAGCTGAACAAAGCAATCATTTTACTTTGTTCCACAAAAACTAAGATTGATCAATGTGTTATTAACATATTTTTTCAATACATGGCATTGATTATATTCTATATGTGTGTCAGAATTGAGTCTCACTTATACTGACCTTGCACAAACAATAATCAAAGGTAGAAATGATTCAACAATATTCAAATACGGCTCACCACGGGCCATCACACATCCACAGGGGGTTGAATGTATTGTTTAGAAGCAGGGTCAGATGAGAAGGTTATTCTGTTATTTTTTTTTTGTTTAAATTGATGTATTATAAATTGTAATGCATGCTCAGGTCTATTCATTATCCAGTGGTTTTACTGACAAGAGAAGCTTCAGAAGATTAATTACTTCATCAGAGTGATAGCCTGTCAATATCCCTTACCAGCATATCACAAATGCAAAGAGGAAAGCATTCAATGGGGCTGTTCATTTAATACAGCATCCTGGCAAAGCAGACTCCTTTATAATTTATATTAAGCTGTGACACTAAAAATACACACTGAGCAATATTGTCCTGTCTTTTTGCCATGCCTAGCTTATATGTATAATAAATAGTTTTTCAGATGTAACATATGTTAAAGCATTGTAATGCTATAAAGATATAGAAGCTGGTGTTGCAGCACAGGCTATATTGGCTTGGCTAAGAACATTATTCATATTTAAATTGTAGTATTTTCATTTTTATAGTGGCAAACACACAGTTTGTATGACAATGTTGTGTGTTCAGGAGCTGTATACTGGTATGTAGTAATGATCACTGACACGTTCAATACCAGCTTTAGAGCTGGGGGCACAATGGGATAATGCTATTTAAGGTCATAAGAAGCGGTGTTTAATACACTCTCAAATAGACAATTACACTTATTTTACAGACAATTACATTAGTATTGTGCTAATGAATACAGAAAGTGCTCAGACCTGTACACTTTTTTTACACTGATGAACTTTATAAAGTGTTTTAAATGCTTATTTTTATTTTTATTGATTCTAATAATGGAAATAGATGCACAATTCCTAATATGGGCCCTATTTATAAAGAATGGCCTGCATGTAAGATCTGCCATATTCTGTGTTCACCATTATTTTAAAGTGGATTTAATAGTGAATTGATGATCTAAAAAAACATTAAAATGTATTTTAGAACAGTTGATCTGAAGCCCTACAAACATTCAAAAGCTGAAAATAGAAACTGAAAAAACAAATTAAAAATGTGCACTCTAATTAAAGCCTCATACACATGATGCGATGATCGTACGACTGAACGGCCCAAATCGTATGTTGGCTGTTGTATCTTGCGTACTGACATGCACTAAGCGATCGTACAACGAAGCTGAACGTAGTGACGTGTTACGAGCGTATGAAGAGGAAGTTCGGGTGCATGTGATTTGTGAATTAGGAATGAACTGACACTTCCGGGCATTCCTGACTTCTGAGCATGCGTGTTTTGCACAGTACAACTTGTTGGACCAACTTCTCTGTAGACGCGGTACAACGGTCGTACGATCGCTTGTTGGTACAGCCAAAGTTTTCTAGTCTGCTCATCCAACTTCTGTTGTATGACCGTCGCACGTCGCCTGTTCTAATCGGACGTGCTAACGTTCGGATGATCGCACAACAAGCGGTCGTACGACCGTTTTCATACGATCGTCGCATCGTGTGTACGAGGCTTAAATTTACTGAATGTAACTCTACATGTTAAACAGAGGTGATGAGCAGTACGAATAATAGAAGGTATTTAGCAATGACTAGCTGTACAAACAGGAATCTAGCAAGAACACTTTGTAAGAAATGCCTGAAGGCATTAAAGTGCTACTAAACCCAGGACCCTGTATTCACCATACCTGGTCTCCCACAATACACAGAACATAAAATGCAATTGTTTTAGTAAATATAAACTGCTAAATACCTTTTTTAATCAGCAGTATATAGTAGTCTTATGACTTCTATCAGTGTCCGGTTAAAGCTTTTAGGAGGAGTTTTTATTCTACCCAGACTGACCTATGAGGCTGCAGGACCCCTGACCCTCTGCCTGGACAGTGCTGATTGGCCCTGTGCTCATCAGATTCAACCTCTCAAGACAAAAAATTTCTCTAGCAATACACACCAAACTGAGTAGGTGCAGAGTGACTCCAAAGGCTCTGTCTTATCAGAAGATGGATTGGGGGACTGAGGAAGAAGGGGAGGATCATAGAAGATGGCATCTAACAGCCTTTTTACACAATGCAGAGGATTAACCCCTTAGGTTTCACAATGAGTTTGAAAAGCATGCTTTACTGCATATACAGAATGATTTTATTGTTGTGGGTTTAGTAACACTGTAAAGAATTGTAGCCACTATGAAACTGATGTAATTTGATATACCAATTTACCAATTTTTCTATAGATATAGTTGTTTGTCCTTTATAAACTATAAAAATAATTCGACAAGTTTCAAGTGAATATTACTAACTTTAATGGCTGCCAAATCTAGCAGGCTCTATGTTCTGTTGATCCATTACTTACATACAATCTAAATCACTAAACTGGAGCAACTAGAAAATCAAGAGTTTTGACTTCATAAATAGTCAACAATGGCATCATCCAAATTTTACTCAGTATGGGTTTCCTTTACAACAGGGATTTGCAAAAAATGGGATCACTGACTTCATATGCCGAATACAACAACTGAACAAACATTTCTACATAGATTAAAAGCCAGTTAGCATAGAGTGCACCAAAAATGTGGCAACATAGAGGTAATTCATCCTGTTTGACTCTTTGGGGTTGATTTACCAAAACTGGAGAGTACAAAATCTGGTGCAGCCGTGCATGGTAGTCAATCAGCTTCTTACTTGCTTGTTCAATAAAGCATTGACAAAAAAGAAAAACTGGAAGCGGATTGGTTTTTATGCAGAGCTGCCCCAGTTTTAGTAAATCAACTCCTTTATCTCTCATCCCATATGTTGTAGAAGTAAGAACTGAAGCAAAACACCTTTCATTCCTGATTGTGAAGAATAATAAAAACTACTATACCAGACTTCAGCAGTATAAGTTGAGGTCAACCATATCTCCTGGTACTGCAAAGAAGGCAGTTTTCATTCAAAATGAAGCAGTGGATATATATGTAAACTCTACAAACATTCAAATGCTGTCAATCTACCTTGATGGTATATTCATTTAAGTGTACATTTTCCCCTTTCACTTAAATCACACCACCAAGCAGCTCTGCATGCTGATATGAAATCATTCTACATTTATTCCTTTTTGCTTTCACTTATAATTACAGTTTTTTTCACTTCCTGTCTGAGTAAGGCACTGGTTATGTAACCTTGACTTCACAGATGCATCCTGGGAAGATTCTGACACATGTTCCAGGTGGCAGACCCAGAGTTCCAGGAAAAAAGGGAGATGGATTTATCTGCCCTTACTGAACATGGCCCCATAAGATAAATAGTAGAGAAGAGAAAAATATGGCATGCAAAAAATAAAAAGCCTGCAATTATCTATAGGTATCTGTTTGTAAATTGACATTACTAATTTTTTTCTATAAAATAAACATAATTTTTATGATAAGGAGAAGTTCTTCTCACTACACACACACACACACAGACACTTACTGCTCCATATAGGCCACACTTTCTAGAGCAGGGGTCCTCAAACTATGGCCCTCCAGTTGTTCAGGAGCTACAATTCCCATCATGCCTAGTCATGTCTGTGAATGTCAGAGTTTTACAATGCCTCATGGGATGTGTAGTTCTGGAGGGCCGTAGTTTGAGGATCCCTGTTCTAGAGAATGTGCCGTGTTATGCCCTCTGTCTTTTTCTATGTTTGTTTCACCAATAACATTTAAACATCTAAAGCCAGTTTGAATCTCATTATTGGCTGTGAGAAATGGATTAATGCTGGTATTTTTTTACACTAAAGTGGAAGTCCTGGCAAAAACTAAAAGAAGAAAAATCAGCATTCATACCTTTTCTGTAGGCGATCTGACCTGATTCCAGGCTGAGCTGTAAGCCATGGCTTTGCTGTGGAGGTGGGTGCAGAGGACACGGACGACAACAGAAGCCCCATGGTAAGTCTATGGATGACACCCCTCCCCATTCATTTCACAGCCATTGTTGGCTGTGTCCTCCGCAGAGCTTCCGCCACTGGAGATTGGGTCGGATCGCGTACAGAAAAGGTATGTGTACTGTTTTTTTTTTCCTTCACAGGGTTAGATAGGTTAGTGTTAGAATGTGGGTGGCTATAGATGCAGGGATTTTAGTTTTTGCATGGACTTCCACTTTAGGTCTTCTGTAGCAAAGAGCTGCATATTGCAGGATTTTGTGCTATGGATTGGTGCACTACAGCTATAAGTAGAAGAAAATGTAAAGTACTAGGCAATACTTTGCAGCACATTGTAACTGCTCTCCAATGTCCTATTCTCTTACACACTGGGTATATGTATCAACCCCTTTCCTACTCAGTTGGACTAGCTCATGTATAAGTAGACCAAGAGATATAACATCACAGCTGAATGTATAAGTGGAATTGGGGATATACCATCACAGCTGACTTTTCTTTTGCAGACACAGAAGCTCCAGACTGACTTTTTTGTAGTGGTGAACACAAATTATTATTTTTTTTTCCATTTAAAGATTTACAATTTTGTACAATGAAAATTGTTCTATGTTATAGTTTATATAAAACAGTGTTTTGTGGACTCGTTTTTGCTAGTCTTTTTATTATGGTCTGCACTATATTTATCCCAAACACATAGATCATCATTCTATATGCAAAGAAAAGGCTTTGCAAGTCTGTATTTTTCCTGCATGTTAAAATTTTGATCCATAGTATTCACTGACATAATCTGTTGCTATGGTAACTTATGCTGTATTATGTGTGAATGGCAACAAATATTTTAATTTTATTGTGTTTTACTGTTTGACAAGAAAGAAAAAATAAAAACCTGTACATTTAAAATAGCATAATATCAACGGCACACTTATTTAGTGGTTACTCATTATTGTAACTGATCGTGCTTTATTCATACAGCTGCATACAGTATATTCCATTGAAAACTGAAGGGCTTGAAAAAAGATCTTGAACCATCATACAAAGGCATACCTGCAACCGCTCTTGAATACATGTAATATAGACATTTAGTTACAATATATTTATATATATATATATATATATACATTTTAGTTAACATATCAAACTCTACCAAAGTTGATTTCATTATCATCTCTCAATACCAGTAGATGTTCAGCTGCAAGCTATTTTAGCAGCACATCCTACAGGAGATAATTCACAATCTGCTGCTGCTGTGATGCTAATATATTAATACACTGTGATACAAAAAACTAGATCACACTAGAAATAAAACAGAAACCACACACAAATGACCATATTATCAGTAAGTCCAATTATTTTCAAAGCAAACATTATGATGTCCTAGCCTGTGGCCAGAATGTGGCATTAGAAGTTACAAACCCCCCTTTTATCAAAATATAATATAAGGTGGCAGATTTCAGCCTAGTTGATACTTTCTTTTTTTTTTTGCTGTGTATGTCGACCCCTACTGATTTTGATCCTCTGCAGCATCCCCTGCATTTCCTTCTTAATCCTTCTTAATGATAGTAACAGACGTTGGAGCTCTTTCTGTTTCAGCTACTAAATCTACCTGTGTGCAAGGTCCTAGACTGTCATCTTTGTCCTTGTTTCACTAATAAATGACCCACTAACCTGGAATAAATATGCAGTTTGGGAGTTCTGATTCACGTGCTACTACATGCAGGTCAGTGGATCACTAAGTACCTAAGCAAGGCTTAGAATGACAGTACTAGAGCCAGCATCTTCAAAGAATGTCAGGACAGGCAGGTTTATAGTAATCTGTTTTAAAGCCTAACTCTGGGCTAAATCTTAAAAAAGGTTATCCAGCCTCTGAAAGAATTAAAAAGTAGCTTGGGCTGCAATACTTATCTTTAGTTCAGAGCTGTCCCCATGCAGTACCTCTACTCTGCCTCAGAATGCCCTCACCCTCAGTCTTCTGGGTTGCATGATATCCAACATCACTCAACCCGAAATACACAGCCTGGGGCAGCTTCAGTGGGGTGAAAAGGGGGCATTAGGGAGAAGAGTTAGGAGCTGGAGTTGAGCTTAAACCATTTAACTGGACTGTAGTTCAATATGCTAATATATATGTTTCATTATAATGTAAGTTATACATTACAGAAAACAAATTCCATTATTTTACTGTACAATATGTAATATGAACACAACACAATTATTACATCCACATATAATGATCTGCGCTACATTTCCTCATGTTCACAACACATACCTGTGTAAATTTATATCAGATTATATTTATACCATATATGTATGGGTTATGCATAAGGAATGATTTTCCCTGCTTTTGTCACCGGAAGACCAATCATCATTTGTATAATTTACTTACTACACATATGACATATATTTACCTTAATTATACCACCAGAGAATTTAATCTATGAACATACACTTGAAGAAAGCTGTAGGAAACAGCTTGTATGGAAAAAAAAAAACAAAACAAAAAACCCTAAAACAATAAAATGAATAGACGAAGAGACAGAAGCAGTGATAGAAAGAATGAATTATAAAACACTGCTGTAATCACAGTAAATGCCTGATACCCTTACTTATCTGTGTCTTCAGCAGATTAAAAGGATCGGTTGTCAGGCCACAAAGGTATCAAACAGAAAAACACAAAGACAACAGCTAGGATTGTGGGACATATTTAATGTGAATTAAATATTTAATGTGAAATAAATAAGGAAATCTGAAAGGCTAGAAGTATGTGAGCCACTACTGTAGACTTGCTTACAATGGTGTAGGCTCTGACTGGGCTAACAGCTGAGTCAGTGATCCAGAATAAGCATGCAAACAGTACATTTGCAACTATGAACCTGCATTTTTTTTTATGTATGATGTTTATTAGGTTTGACAAAAATAAAGATAAAACATACATTGTAAATTGAGTTGCAATGGCAGTATTAGCAACATGCATAGATTGTTGTGACAAGGAATTGAACAATTCAGTCAAAATTAGAACAAAATACAACAGTCAGAGGTTAGGTGAGTCAGTGGAGGCTTATAGGATGATATTTACATGCCAGTATTAGATCTTATGTACATGTTGTAGAGTTTCACATTTACTGTGGTTTATGTGCTTTAAGCCAAGGATCCCATGCCATGTATAATTTTGCAAGGGAACCAGACTGTAGAGCTAGGCGTTTTTCATTATCTAATATTAGGTTTAGTTGAAGTTTAACATCAGATAGATTTGGAGTTGCAGTGCTTCTCCATTTCCTCATTACCATCAATTTGGCTGCAAATAGGATGTGCATAACCAGGTGTCTGATCTGGAACCTGCATTATTTTTTTATGTCAGCAAAAGCAAGGATAAGAACAACCACAGAGCTTGAACCTTTCAAATGAGTAGGACATGGCAGCTTCCTCCAACCCTTCTTTGTATCCTGACAGGGTCCATATGAGTAGTCATGGAGTAGTAAGTTGCTGCTTGGAAGAGCCAATGCCAATTTTACACAGTTAGCCTATACATTTAAAATCAACCTATAATAACTTTCCCCTCTGTAAATTATTTAGTATTTATTATTCAGTAATGTATTATTTGTGTATTTATTACCTATTTGAACACATTATGAAATTAAAAGATATGTGCACTTTTCAAACAAAGTTCTAGTGCCGATGTCACTTGGCAGAGTTAGAGACAATAATGTGATTCCAGTGGAGTATTTCTAAGTTAAGTAACCACAGGGATTGCTTTGTTAAAGGCAAATAGGCCGTTCACTTTGCAAGGGAAGTTGCATTTTGCAGGTGAATTGCCTCCAGAACTTAATGAATGTGGTGCAATTTCGATTTGCAAAGAATACCCAATCACATGCAAGAAAAACAAAACAAAACAAAAAAAAAAACAGTATTTTGCTTGTACATAGTTGGATGATAGAAGCCAGCAGAATTTTTCTTCATTCACTAAGCTCTGGGGCAAATTCTCCTGCACAGTGCAACTTCCCTTGCAAAGTGAACAGTCTATTTCACTTTAGCAAACAACCCCACTTATTCCTGTTAGGATCATTCTTCCTTCCACTAATGTAGGAGGGCACTATTTCTCTTACTGTCCACTAATGTAAGCAGGGCATTCTTTTTTCTGCTGACCACAACTGAAAAGGGACACTTCTGCACTAGCCATTAATGTTAAGGAGCATTCACAGTGACCATGAATGTATTGGGGGTCATTTACAATGACCATGGATGCATGGGGCCTTTGATAAGGCTGTTCTGCCCATCCCACTGGCCACCGACAAGAGGGGGTGCATAAGCGGTAGCACTGTGACAAATAAAACAAGAATCTGTATATGCAGCTGTTCATTCAGACACATTAACATGTTTTCACTTGTGTGTGTCTAGCAGTGTCCAGAATAATGTGGCAACATTGTGCAAAATGTACTCTGCATTTAGGCTTGTTGAATTATTATCTGCAACATCCAGGCTCACAGTAATAAAGAACTCAAGAACTCAATCTCCAAGAAGCTTTTTAAAAAAATAAGATTCCTTGAGGATTTAAAGGCAACCAACTTCCTGATTTTACTTTGTTAATGACATCATAATATGTAAAATGTAAATGCTATTTCAGCTGTGTTTTAGGCTGCTTCATGAAACTATAGCATCACCTAATAAGTGACACATTCACTTTAAATAAAAAGCCCATCACAGCCACTCAGCGCCTACTGTTAAAATGCTAACAATAATCTATGATTGGCTGTAGGGGGCACTCAGGGTTATCAGAAAGAATTTCTACAATACTGAGAGCTCTTCCTTAAAAGGAGTATATAGCAGGCATGGGCTGATAAGGAATATGAGTGACTTCTGTTACTATTTGTAGATCTTAAGCATATTGTGTTAGGATGGGACAGATGAATGTGCACCAAGTTTTCATAAACAATGGGTTTCAAAGACTTGTCTGCTTTGGTAATGATTCTATATTAAAAATGAATATACATTTATATCCAACTTTTGATGCACAGGTGTGCCTTTAAAGCAATCAAACAATAGCTTTGTACATCTAAAAGCAGTGATAGTGCTATCTTATTAGCTCAGAACGAATAAACAAAATTACTTTGCTAGAAGTACAGCAGGCGGTACAGCAGGTTGCTGCACTTTATATGCTGTACTCTCTTCTATAATAAAGTGGAACTTAAGTGAATTTGGGAAAACTTGATTGCAGGTAGCCTGTAATTGCATATGAGACTTTCTCTTCTGCAATAAACATTTCTCTTTTTCCTGTCAACTCCTCTACTACTAAATGTACACTGAAGGGTGCACTTATGGTTCAGTGCACATTTTTGGCAAGCTTTGGTGCCAGAATGAATTAACTCTTGCGTGCATGCAAGGGAGCGATATCATCACAGGCTGTCCATTCAAGATGGTCAAAAAACTGGGGTGAAGATGGAAGCATTATCGGAAAGGGAAGTGACTATAGGGAATTGTTTTCACTGTAAAGCCTGTGTTTAAAAGGTCAGTTCACTAAGAAATAATAATCAATTTATTGGTGATGTATGATGGCACGAGTCATCAACTGGATTATTTTAAATCTCTTGGGGACTTCAGTAATTGTATCTTCTTGCCATAGTTTCTGGCTCTGTTCCTGTCTACTGTGGAGTTTACAACGTTTGTGCCTACCACCGGCTCTTCCCTCTTCTGGCTCTTAAGTGCTTCCAACCAGCAGGTAAAGCTGGCCATAGGTAGAATTTCAAACAAAAATTATTAGGAAAATGTGTGCATTGATTATTTCACTGAGAGCCATTTATTTGCCAATATACTTGTTGGATGGGTAGTTTTCATGTTGGCAAAGGCCCCTGTGTACGGCAGCCATTCTGACAGAAGCCATCCATTCGACTGGCTTCTGTTGGAGGAGCATGACTGAAAAGGGTCTGCCAAACGGCACCCAGTCAGCACTCTCAGCTGAGAGTGAGGGTCTGTGTGTTCTGGTGGTGGGGGCCCTGTCAGAACACAACAGCTCAGTGGGGAGATTGCTGTACTAACATTGGATAGGTAGTACAGTGGCTCCTCCTGAGTTGTTCATTTTTTTTTCATTCAGCCCGCTGGGTTGAATGAAATAAAAAACTGTTAGTGCGTACCAGGTTTTAGGATAGGAGCATAATCTGAAAAAAATTAGACTTTTATCTCAGTGTCATAGATAAACACTATTGACCACTGGTTATCAACTGAATGTGTGTAAACTGTTACTCGCCTCAGGGTGTCTAGCTGACATTGCTATAAAAACAAGTGACCAGATTTTCCACCATAAGGTCTCATGCACACTAGACATTTTTCAGCTGCTGTTTTTGGCTTCAGATGTTTTTTTCTGCAGTCAATAAACTCCCCATCATGTTATCCTATGTGTCCATGCACACATAGGTTGTTATCAGCAGTTTTTGGCAGGAGCATTTTCTAGCTGGGAAAAAAAAAACAGAACTAGTGTGTTTTAAGTGGGTTTCGGCTGTAAAAATGCTCTGAACAAGGCTGAAAACAGCTTAAAACCGCCCAAAATGCAGCTATTTAGCCTTTATCAGCATTTTTGAGCCATAAGCTTTTATGGGAGTATAGTTTTGATAAAAAAAAAAAAAAAGTTACAGCTAAAAAAACCGCCAAAAAATGCTGAAAAACACTACTACACAAACGCTGAAAAATCTCACTCTACAGCTACTGCTTTCCACCACAAACGTTACTGGCTTTTTTATAATGTCCAGTGTACATGAGGCATTAGGACTCTTTTCTCTCACATACAGTAATACCAGTATATTCCTAACACAAGTTATTTGATTGTATATTACAATGCATTAATTACAAAAATATAATCCATTGCCCCCAACACATGGCTTCAATGATTGTACTGATTGTGGGTGATAATAAAAAAGGAATTTTGATTTTATCAGATGCTCAGGTTTTCCAGTATATCCTGGGCTGCAAATAAAACAGTTTTCTGCCTATCTCTGCATGAGATTAATTGGAATCCTTTTGTTCTGACCACATTAGGTTTGCATGAAGCATATAGAAATGCATTAATCTTTCATATTTGTGATCCTGCGGGAACCATTGGGTAAGAACCATCTATTTCCAGCTAAGCATAAATGTGAATACAAGAGATAAGAATTATACGTGATGTGACATAATCCATTTGTTTTATATAAAAAAGTAAAATATATTAAGTGACATTCAGACTTGACCGATACATTGGACAAACTGAACTGAACATCAAACTTAGTAAAAAAAATAGAATTATTATAGAACTGCATATATAATATATAACCACAACTCCTCACTTTTAACAAAAATTAATTTTACTGACATGCAAACAAAAACATGGTTTTAATTGGGATCATAGCTGCAGTTAAATCATTTGTCACCCTTAACTCAAGTAGAAAGGCATAGTTCACCTTTCCCAGAACACTGCTTATGCAGGTAAGGGGAATCTGTAGATAAAAACTAACTGCGCAGCTTTGACCAAAGTTGAAAAATGCCTTTGTTGCAGGGGTAGGCCATTTACATACATCATACAGCCTGACTGAAAAGCTACTACATCAGGGGAGATAAAGCGTGTGTGAAAGACTTTGAATTAGAAAAAGAGCTCACTCCTGTGATGGCATGAAGAGTAAAAGCTGAGCATGTCTTAAAAAAGTCCTAGCAACAAGCCAGGATGAGGAGATGCAACCCCTGGGTGTTTTGGCATTTAGCCTAAGTTCAAACTAGATGGGGTTCGAATTCACAGCAAATTTGCTGCAGATTCGGCACCAAATCTAAATCGTAACCTGTCCATTCAAACCGATCATGGAGTGTATGTTAAGTTAACTCAAAACACCCAAATGGGACGCTAAAAAAGTCAATATTGGTTCAAGTAGTGGTTATATAGCCAGTTCATATTCAATCAGTGCCACTTCATGAATGTGCCCAAGGAGATGAGATCCAGCACCAAAGAGAAGGAAGGAAGGAACACACTGACCCTTACCAGAACTTAGGGGCTGCTTAACTAAAAAACAGCCAATCACACCAGAAATGGAAACGTTCCACCTTCGCTACAGGTACATTTGGATCCAACACAATTCCCAAACTCCTTTGCATAGATGTCTTCTATGGGCTGTCCCAGCCCACTATCAACTTGGGACTGGGCTAGGTTGATAGTGGGCTGGTTTGCGCAAAAGTTGCCGCATTTTCAAACCATGAGAATTCATTTCTGGCCTTTTTACATTTTTTTTTTTTTACTGGTAATGGCGGCGATCTGTGATTTTTATCTGGACTTTGATATTGGGGTGGACATGTCAGACATTTTTGATACTTTTTTGGGACCAATGACATTTATACAGTGATCAGAAATTTAAATATCCACTGATTACTGTATAAATGTCACTGGCAGTGAAGGGGTTAACCTTGGGGGGCGATCTAGAGGTCAACTATGTTCCCTAGGCATGTTCTAACTGTGAGGGGGCTGGGCTGTCAGGAGCATAAGAGATCTAACTGATCCCAGTGACAGGGCTCAGTAGATCTCTTAGATGCTGCCTGACAGCACGGGGAACTGCTGTGTTTACATCGGCGGTTCCCCGTTTTTCTTGTGTCCTAAACAATCGCGGCTCACCAGCGGACATCGGGTCCACGTGAGCTATGGGCACACTCCTGCAGAGTGTGGCAGGCATGAGAGCGTGCCACCGGTGGCGTGCTCCCACCCACTAGCAGCGCATGCACGAGCCACCATTTAAAGATGGCGATTTGCGGGACGCTGCCACTCTGCAGCAGTAAAAGTACGCGAGCCGGTCGGGAACTGGTTAATATGCTATCAGAGTATTCATAGTCCAAATAGCTTCACCATATATACTAACCTAAAGCCTGGTACACACAGGCCGAATGTCGGGAGGCATTGGCCGGTTAAAAAAAAAATGGCCGTCATTTGGCCCGTGTGTATGCCAGTCTGACAGAAGGGTCGGACAAGAATGCTGGAAGACCAGAAGCGGACTGACTCCCAATCAGCGCTCTCCGCCAATGGTGGAGAGCGCTGATCGGAATGTTCTGGGGGGCTCCCCCTGTCAGAGCATAACAGCTCAATGGGGAGATCGCTGTACTAACTTTGCATAGTTGGTACGGCGGCTCTGACTGGAGCTGACAGTTTTTTTCCTTCAACCCGCTGGGTTGAACAGAAAGAAACTAATAGTGTGTACCAGGCTTAAGTGATGAATCATTGGGTGCACAAAACTGTAAATTCATTATCAAGTAGTACTGAACATTTATGTTTTCAAAATATGTCTTCAGTTGCTTGCATTAAAATGCCATGAACCAAGGTGGTAAACTGACAAATGTGCATAGGTGTCTGCATATACTTTCACCAAATTCCTTATGTGTCCTGCTAACACTGGCTCTCCCTCTTCCTAATGGCCACAAAGGCTTCTTGTCACAGCGATGGACCAATAAGATGGCAGAAGGGTAGGGTGGACAACCCTTTGACATTGAGGTAGTGTTTAAATTTGCAGAGTACACTGGCCATAAAAAAGGCTGCTACAAGTAAACACATACACCTCTATGTGTGCGTTATGCATTTTCTCAGTTTATCACTTTCTTTTAATGACAGGTGTAGTTTAAAATGGGGTCGCTCGTTTCTCATATATGCATAGATTATACTTGAGTTGTTGACTTTCTGAATACATTTGATCAGTAAACATATACAGTATAAAGCAAACTGTGATATAATCTGTGGTTAAAAAAATGCCATATTTTTCATACTGAAGAAACCATGATAGACAACTCAGTATATCCACAGATCTATGAAAAATCTGAAAAATGTTTTGCCCATGTTTATTTTAGAGGAGGCCCTTATCTTTACGAAAGGTTGACAGATGCTACAAGCACTTCCATGTGAGATGGATATTGCTGAGTTTCATGTAAGACAGGAAGATGGAAGCTCATCTGTGCCGGTTTGTAAAGAGAATAAAACAACACATAAATGATTCTGGAAGAATTTTTTGTATTTAATAAATAATAAGATGTATGTATAATGTTTTCTGTGCCTCCATTGAATTGAGAGCATGAACATCTTGTGGTCGCATACACTATGCAACAGTTGGCTACATACTGGTTCTGATAATAAGGTCATTAAACAAAGATAAAGAGTTGATCTTACTAATTATGAAAATGCCCATGGGAAAGACCCCATGTTTATATGTACAGTGGATATAAAACGTCTACACACCCCTGTTAAAATGTAAGGGTCATACATCGGTTGACAACGTATCACATACGCTGGTGTTCTACAAGTACGAGAGTTAAGTTACCTCCGTGTCTTTTGTAATATGTATGTAGAATAATAAATAATTTATGTTTTTTAAGAAGGTCTTAGTAAATACACAACAAAATAAGAGAAATGTTTGGCCGTGTCTACTCGAAGGTAGAAGGACAGAATGTACTTTGAGTCGTTATAGGTAGAGTGTACCTTCACGAACATCGTAGACAGTTGGAAAGCATTTCTATTCCCGGAGGAGATTTTATTTGTACCCGTTTTGTAAAAAGTCTAAAAAGTATCTAGACACCTAT
>BLSH010544147.1:345089-372505 GCA_018402905.1 Glandirana rugosa | reverse complement strand
ATTATGGCAGCATTGTCACCCTGTACACAGAGTAGTCTTAAATAGATGTAGTTTTATATAGACTTTAAATAAGTGATGAGCAATAAGTGATGAGCAAATTAAGCCCCTCTCCAGCTAACACCAGATTTTTTTTTTATTATGAAAAAAAAAGGTTAAGAGAACATAATCATGTCATTACACATATCATCACCAAAATGCAGTCTTTTTTGCTATAGTAGGCCTTTAAAAATACTAATCATTGCTTTGCCAACGCATCCATTAAATATTATACAAAGTAGCCTAATTTTACCTGTGGAACTACAATGAAATATCTGTTGGAAAGTTAATTTGACAACAGTGTTTAGAGAAGCACATTTTTCCTGAGGATATCTATCAGGCAATGGATTCTCCAAAATGAGAGATTGTGGGTTAACATCACAAGCCCATATTCAGCAGTACTCTCACAGCTTCTTAACAGTTCCTCCTCTATGAAAATAAATCTTCAGGCAATAAATTCTCCCTGTGTCACTCCATGCTCCTATTGCTATGGAAATACAATGAAGTTGCTAGATTGTCACAGATGAAAGATCCTTTCAGTTTATTGTATGCGGTTTAAAGAATCCACATGAATAGCTATTATAATAATATGAACTGTGAATTATAGTTTTCAAATTAGTTTTCAGAGGGTAGATTTAAGTAATTGGTTATTTGCTTGCTTGCACATTGCAAATTTCAAAAGAAATAAAAGAAAAATGAAATACTACTATTCCAAATAATTAATTTTAAGGTTAGACTTGCAGTTATACATTTTGCCTTTGGCAGTCAGCCACCTTATAATCTTCCCTAATCAATCCCGTTTCTTTAAATAGCTAAGAAGTGTCATAGGAACAGGGCTTGCAGTCCCCTCATCATCACAAGGCCCATAAGGCAAATGTTCTTTCCACTATCATGATACCATTTTTATGTCATGAAGCAAATAGGTGGGCTGCTAATTCTGTTTGGCTTTGTCTATCTTCAAAATTATTATTCTGCAAATAAAAACCAGAGAGAACTTGGAATTCATTCCTAGCATTTTAGAAGGTATGAAGGCAGAAGGTAGAAGCCCTTATATTTTTCTGATAATATTTGTACTTTAGGCAGAGGGGACAGGTGACCAAAGTACACCAACATATCACTTCTTTATAAGTGTTGGACATGTAGAACTGTATGGTGCACTTCTTGTTACCAGAGGGGAAGCATACATTTTATAATGGCCCTTTGGGAGAGGGGAAATATTGATGCAGTTCAGGTGCCACTCTTGCACCTACTTAAAGGCAATACATAGTGCTTTTGCATGTTTTTTTTTATTTATTTTGTATTATACTCAGAACAGAGTCAAGTAAATAGGAAATATCGGCATCAAGTGGGTAATGTGTGTGTGGCGGTTTCAGAAAGAACATTTGTTACTATAATGTGAAAAGCCTGTGTATAGACCTGCAGACTATTACATTGCACAGATACAAATAATGTTGCAAAAAAGGAATACCCCCATCCTCTTTCTTTTCTGCTAGAAGATATGTTGCCCTTCTGACTTATAGCAGTCAACAAGTTCAAAATATTTGTTGTTTATCCATACATTAAATTGGGGGAAGATACTTGACCTAAACAAAATTTCCAAGGAAAGATTGTTGTTGCCTGATATGGTAGCTCACAAACTGCTGACCTTTTGGGATTTTCACATCTTACAGTCTCTGGGGTGTACAGCGATGCAAAAATACAAAAGCTTTCTCCAGAAGAAAACATCTTGTTAATGAGCAAGGTTAGGGAGACAACGGCCAGACCAATGGACAGAGTCTAACAACTGAATAAAGAAAAGAATGCACTGTGCTGCGCAGAAATACATCTCTCAATGCATAGAATAGTGAATGTTGAAAAGAATGGGCTGCAGCATAAAAAGACTCCAGTCAACTAAGAACAGAAAACTGAAAATAGAACTCCAGCCACGTATGTCTGTGCATCCACTGCTCACCCTCCTCCCTATTTTTACTTTTTCACTGAAGTCTTCTGATGCTACTCAGTCCTGAGGTTCTGTGAATCCAGGCTGCTTGATAATGCATCCCAAGGGGAGTGTCATCAACAGCTTGGGTTCACAGGATATGAGTTGAATGATGCTGGTTGTCATGCAGTCCAGAAAAGCACACTAGCACTGGGTGGGGGAAGAAGCTGAGGACAGTGATGAAGATTAGGGGGACTTGCTGAAGTTGGAGAGAGATGAGAAATTAAAAAAAAATGCAATCCTGCAGTTTTACTTGAAGCTGTTGTGTTGCCTGTTCTGATGAATTTTAACATCTGCTGTGACATACAAATGACAGGTTAGTATTTGGTGTTCGCAACACAATTTTACAACTTATTTGTCACAACCCCGGATGTGGGCCCTGCTCCTCTGTGCAGTTGCTTTCTGACAGTGGAATCTAAAGCTGGTCATGCATGGCTCAGTTTTTTTCATTTAGCTAGTGGGCTGAATGAAAAAACTGTACTAATTCTCCCACGCACACATTTGTGGGGGATGCAGGAATCCTTCCTGCTGTGTCATTCCATTCTGACAGTGGAGGATTGAGCGGGACTCATCCACTGTCAGAATGCTTGATCAGCAACGCAGAAGCGACATCACACGTCACTTCCACCCAAAGCTCTTAAAGGAGAACCAGCCTGTAATATCCTTCATTACTAGGGGATTTTTCCGTTTTCTTTGTGCTGCTATAGTTTGACTGATAGTTTTGCTAGCCCAAATAAATTTTGATACTTTTTTTCTGTGACAGATGGAGCTTTACTTTCGTGGTTCTTAATAACAACAGTTTTTTTCTACTGAATCTATAAAAAGAAAAAGAAAAAACGGTATCTCTTACTTGGTTTTATAAAACTTAGCAAATAAAAATGCCAGGACAGTACAAAAAGCAAACTCCCCAAGGGGATCTCATTGTTTTAATTCAGTTTCTGTAAATAAATAAAACATGTTGGTATTCAGGGGTTTAAAACATGGAGCTTAGTGATAGAGCATTAGATACATTATTGCACTGGTGATCCGTAGTGGGAGGAGGTGGTGACAAAATTAGCATACAGGTCATATACAGTGAGATGAAGATGAAGAGGTTAATGTGCAGATTTACCAGATAAGAGAGGTGAAAGGTTACTATAACAGTTCACATACAGAAACAGCATTAACCACTTCAGCCCCAGAAGGATTAACCCACTTCCTGATCAGAGCACTTTTTGAGATTCGGCACTGTGTCACTTTAATCATATGCAATATGAGGGGGTGTGAAAGGGTTAAAAACTATCCCAATGTTAGTGAAACTGCTGCTGATCCATTTATTCTTTACCCATTCTCAAATTATTATGATATCTCTCCTTCCTCTGTTGTAAGAGGAATGGGAGGGATTAACCAGGTAAACAATAGCATGTAATCACTAGGATCATTACAATCTAAGCCCTAAGATTGGCTCGGCACAGTGCCTCAGCAATTAGTGGGCAGAATGGCCACCCAACAACTTTTATTTAGTGCTGTTTATAAAAGGCACTGGGTAAATAATGGGCTGTCAATCTACTTTTTAAGGATGTATCCTGATATAAAAGATGTTAACCACTTGCTGACCACCCTATAACAGTTTTACAGTTTTATTGCTACAGGATGGCAGCTGTGCACAGGATCACCTATATATACGTAATCCCGCACTTCTGCTGGCAGGGGGCGCATGCGTGCCGCCAGGGGCCTGCTTCTGCTGTGATTATTCTATTAATAAAAATTCCAGTATATATCCCATAGTTTGTAGACGCTATAACGTTTGCTTAAACCAATCAATATACGCTTATTGGGATTTTTGTAACCAAAAACATGTAGCAGAATGCATATTGGTCTAAATTAACCACTTCCCGCCCAGCCTATAGCAGAATGATGGTCGGGCAGGGGCTCTGTTATCCTGGCCGGACGTTATACGATGTCTTTGAGGATAACAAGCTGGCGCGCGCCCGCGTGTGTGCACATTGTGGTTATCAGTGACGTGGTGTGTCAGTCTGACACACCGCATCTCTGATCTTGGTAAAGAGCCTTTGATGTAGGCTCTTTATCCCCTGATCAGCTGGGACCAATCGCAGCTGATCACAGTGTAAATAGGAAGAGCCATGTATTGGTTTTTCCGCTACTCGTGTCTGCGGATGCGAGTAAAGGAGAGCCAATTGGCGGCTCTCCTGACGGGGGGTCTGCACTGATTGATTATCAGTGCAGCCCCCCCGAGGTTGCCACCCAGGAGCACCAGGAATGCGACCCAGGGCCACCAGGGATGCCCATCCAGGACCACCAGGGAAGCCCACCCAGGACCACCAGGTAAGACACATAACCTACAATAGGGATGTGCCATCTGTGATGCCTTCCAGTACCTTCTTATCAGTGCTGCATAACAGTGCCATCTATCAGTGCCCACCAGTGCCCCTAGCAGTGCCCACCAGTGCCACCTATCAGTCCCGTCAGTGCTACCTATCAGTGCCCATCAGTGCCATCTTTGAGTGTCCATCAGTGCACAGGCATCTAGTGAACCCAACGTGCTTCGTGAGACATAGCTCCTCATAGCTTCCTTTAGAGGTGGATGCGTGTGTGATGTATCTATAACAAACAAGAAAAATGTATAAAAGCTATGTCTCGTGAAACATATTGGGTTCACCAGATGCCTGTGCATACTGTATGCTTTTTATATGTATCATTGCAAATTTGTACTATGATTTATTTTATTGGCCCAGCAATTGTTATGCTATCCATGTATGTAAGATCATTTTTAAATAAATGTTCAAACTGTGCATACTCCTGTTACTTTGTTACTAGTGGCAAATGGTGCTCACCTGATATAAAGTCCCAGGGCGATGTTCTGTGTATATATTGATTGGATACAGCGAGAGCCAGTCAGTGGGTCTGGTGGATGCAATGTCCGCCAGGACCCGCCGATCATTCGGGAGACAGGCAGATCGCTGTTCTGTGAGAAGGGGAGGTAGAAATCCTGTGTTTCTGCTAAGCAGGAACACGGATCTCTGCCTTGACACAGTAGAAGCAACCCCCACAAAGTTAGCAAGCACTCCCTAGGAACACATTTAACCCTTTGATTGCCCCTGATGTTAACCCCTTCCCTGCCAGTCTCATTAGTACAGTGACACTGCATAGTTTTTACTGTATTAGTGCCACTAGTCTACAAGAAGTGTCAAAAGTGTCAGTTAGGTGTCTGATTTGTCTGCTGCAATATTGCAGTCCTGCTATAAGTTGCTGATTGCCACAATTACTAGTAAAAATAAATAAATAAATAAAAATTCCAAAAATCTATCCCTTAGTTTGTAGATACTATAACTTCTGCCCAAGCAAATCAATATATGCTTATTGGGATTTTTTATGAAAAATATGTAGCAGAATACATATTGGCCTAAATTGATGAAGATATTTGATTTTTTACATTATTTATTGGATATGTTTTATAGCAGAAAGTAAACAATATTGTTTTTTTCTTAAAATTGTCGGTCTTTTTTTGTTTATAGTGCAAAAATTAAAAACTGCAGAGGTCAAATACCACCAAAAGAAAGCTCTATTTGTGGGGAAAAAAGGACATACATTTTACTTGGGTACAGTGTTGAGTGACCGCGCAATTGTCAGTTAAAGTAACGCAGTGTTGTAGCGCAAACAAATGGCCTGGTCATGAAGGGGGGTAAA
The DNA here is from genome assembly GCA_018402905.1 of Glandirana rugosa. NCBI lineage: Eukaryota > Metazoa > Chordata > Amphibia > Anura > Ranidae > Glandirana > Glandirana rugosa. Next base: position 366,804 of record BLSH010544147.1, on the reverse strand, counting down.
CCTTCTGGAGCTGAAGTGGTTAAAACACCAACAATTTCTGGCAATTGATAATGTGAGTTTCAGTGAACAAGAAAAGGAGCAATTAGCCAATATTAGAAAATAAGAGTGTTAACACTTGCTTTATCATCATGGACAAAAATCTCTTCTTGAATCCATTCTGTAATTAATTTAAACTGCTCTCAAAGCAAAGGAAATTCTAATGGTACTAGACAGATGTACCTAATAAAGTGGACGCTGGATATAAAATAAAATGCAGCATCACTCCCACTGTAAGAGAACTTCAACAAATAGTTTACTAAGATATCACATCTCTCATTTTCAGCCACTGCACATAGGCCATATATCTCATACCGAGTATCAGTAGCTTTACTATATCTTTTACGTGACAATATTGTACAGACTCTACATATTTCAACATGATTAATACCACGACTAAGACATCCTATTGTCAGCAGCATACACAAGAAACTGACATGAGTTGCAGTGGAAAAAAGGACCTTATATTCCTAAGAGCCTCCAGTCTGAATTCCATTATCAAAGCTGATTTGAACGTTTGTCAGTTCTGGTTTTGCAAAATTTAATCGGCATTAAAAAATGTGTCATCTTCATCTTTGAAACAGGCAACATAAATGTCAGAGCATTCACAGAGTGGCATTCTGGTAGAACTTTCTAAACAATCGCACTTTTGGATCTCTTAGTTGGCTATTGTAATGAAACATGTTTCATTAGACACTGCCACTAGAACACAGCAGCAAAGGCAAAGCTGAAGAGCTGACAAGTGCTAATCTACCATTCTTATTTTAAAAGCATTTAGTCCTAAGAAGCTTCTAAATCTGCACATTTTCTGGTACTCTGCCTATAGCCGATGATGAGATTATACTACTGAATGTTACGGCTCAGTGTTGCTATTATCCTAACCATATAACAGAAATACAATGAAGTACCCTTTTTTTTTTTAAGAAGGTCCATAATATAGTGTACACTCATTCTTTGCATTATACATTTATTAGATGTTTATAAAGTGCCAACAGTTTACACAACACTTTGCATACTGTACATTCACAGAGAAAGTTAAATACAAAATTGCTGAAAGATTTAAGCTGGCCATACATGGATTGCTTTATTTTGAACAGCCAATGGGCTAATAGAAAAAAAGCAAACAAACAAATTCACCCATTTACACAATTGAGGTGGATGGAGGAATCCTCCCCACTGTATTATTGTATTTTGACAGCCGGGACTACTCCCCTGTCAGAATACACCAATGGGCACTGCAGCCGATTGGCTGCAGGTACTGATCAAATGGACGTTTGTCAACAGCCCTGTTCGAGAGAAGTTGATTATTAGTCTTTAAAGTGGGAAAATCCATAGATAGATCAAATTTGGCTGGTCCCTGCTGAACTGGCCGAATTTCAATCCATCTATAGGCAGGATTCTATCCGCAGCAAAAGCTCACGAAGACCTAACATTCCTGCCAGCATCTTACATGGCTGAACAAAGGCCCGATAGCACACACAAACGCGCACAGGTGCGCACACGAATGCGTGCTCACACATAACCGCCCCAGACTAGCTCCAATCAGCCTTTATAAGGGAGTCAGCTTCTCTCTGTGATTGCTGGTCGATCTTTGGCTCTCCAGTGCATTTGTTCCTGTGTTACCCTTTTGTCTGCGGATACCGGTTACCAACTCGGCTTGCCCCTTGTCTTTTGCCTGCCTCCTGATCTGACTTTGACTTGTTAAATGGACTGTCTGATTCTGCTCTCCTTTGTATGACCTTGGCCATTCACCTGACCACCCTTGCTCTTGCCCTTACCCGGTACCTGACCTTGGCTTTGAACCAGATTCTCTTCTAACTCCTGCTCTGCCTGAGTTCTGCTGCTTCCCATGGGTGCCACCTGTCTGCAGACACTATCCTGGTGTCTCATCTGAGTACCTGGACATCTTGTCTGACAACCCTCCAGTCAGAACATCCCTGCAAGCTATTCCAGTAGGTGACCCATGTTTCTTTGAACCTGACTCCTCCTTCAGGGGAGTTTGAGCTTAGTCGCAAGGGAAACTCTCTCTCCATTGGCCTCCAGAACCCTGACACGTTCAGGAAGCGGGGTCAGTAGAGAAATCACTGCTTGCAGGAATCAAGGTACCATGGACTATGTAGTCCTAAGAAAATGAAAGTAAACAGCAGAGGAGAAACTGCAAAATATGCAGGAAATAGGTAATGAAAAAGAAAGGAGTCATGGAAAGAGATGGACAACAGACAATCAGCACTCAGATTTTTTAAGTAAGTTTATATTGGATTAGCAAAAATAATGATTGTTTGTATTGCTATTATGTTGCTGATGATATAAAATGCAAATGTATGTTGTGACTATAAAACTCCTTTAAAGAATTGCAGAATTTTGAATATATACAAAGAGACATATGCTTGAATACCTTTTGGATTTAGCCATTGTTTAGCATTCCTCATTCCTCATACCGTATTTCATATTTTGTTACCCTTTGACATAGCACAGCTCAAGCCAAATAAAAGTGTGGTATAAATTACAGCAATATGATGACTGACTGAAAGTTTAAATGTATCCACTTACAATCAGAGGACAGCCCTCCAATGTAAAAGCTCTGTAGCACTTGACATTGCCGCATTATCATAAAACATGTGCACAGTCAGCTGTGCTTTGATTCCTTCAGCACATTGCATTCCATAATAGTATTGTCTCAGAACACGTGTGTGGAAATACAGTCTAACCTAAACTCTGGGATAAACAAATCATCTCAGCACATCAAATGCAATGCGTGTGTCGACAATGAAAGGCTGTCCTATAATCCAACCCATGTCCAGATTGTGCAGTAATCCATAGTTAACCGTTTACATATTTAGCACATTCTCAAGTGTATTTAAAATGGCAGCTGAATCATAGCTTTCCTGCTACAGTATGTGATACAACACATTTATTTCAGACACATCCTAGGAACTGTTGATTTGATTAGAAACTGCATGTTCTGTTGTTTCTGTTTAATGAAAGGTTATGTTGGAGATCTAAACTGATAGAGTGACTCTGAGGATATGCCCACACTGACAGTTCACCCAGGCTTGCTGCCTGAATTAGAGGATAAACGATAATGCAAAAGGTTTTAGTTTCCTCTCTGACATAGAAATTGCTTATTCTCTCAATACATTTGCAAAGACATTCAAAATGTCTATTCTATTTCTGTTTATTCAGGCCACTTCTCTAATCTCAGAGGCAAAGAAAAAATGCAAATAGCTCAAGAAATAAATGTCCAAGCACAGGGTCAGGAATAAATAAATATTCAAGTATATATTTTTAAAACAAATATATACAAAAAAAAAAAACATTGGTTAGCCATGATGATAACTGTTTTTTTCTAGTTTATCTATAGATTTATCCATTCCCTTTCAAATAAAAGGTTCTATTTTTTTCATGCCCAAGGTTTTTCTATTATCACTCATAACAACTGAGGCATAATCATTTGTGCTTCTTCTGACAACACTGTGTAGGCAGCATGAGTGTAGCATGCACGGCTTGCCTTCCCTGATTTCCAGGAGGTTTTATAGCTACTAACTGCTTACTACTGGGTTCCTCTAACTTACCAATACTTTATTACTGGCAAAGACCTGTATTCTTTTCTTTTGTACAGTACGATGGTGTGGGGGTGATGATGAGTCTAATTATGTTCTGCAGCTAACAAATATGGTGTACTTCCCCCAAGGCTTCTTCTATCTTTATTTATAAAATGATAGGTTTCAAAGCTCAGGCATATGTCCCCCTTTCCTCCTACAAGGGTTAAATGCAGTGGTGGCTGGTGATCAATTTTTTTGGGGAGGTGGCCTGCAGCCCCCCCAGCTAGCCAGCTAACCAACCAACCACCGCCCCCAGTGCATGCTCAATCGATCGCTGATTCCCCTGTTGTTCAATCGCCGCATCTCTCACCCATCGCCCGTCAGGCCCCCTGCTAGCCCCACAATTACCCCAACTAGGTCATGGCTTCGGCGACCCTCCCCCCCCCGCGTCTCTTCATGGCCAATCAGGACTTAGGACTCGCGGCCAATCGGGTATTAGGACTCCCAGCCAATCGGGTCTCAGGACTGCAATCAATCGGTTCTACCAGAGAGTTGCATTTATTGAAACTTCAGACAGACAGGAAAACTGGGTTTTCTAAAAGTCTTAATTTGCACTATTCCTGTCATCAATATTGTCTATACCTCTGTTGGATTTTGGTCATCTGTTATGCCTGAAGTTTCAATAAATGCAACTCTCTAGAAGAACTGATTGATTGCTGCGGAAAATGAATCACATTATAATAATAACTAAACAACAATTGTCCATCCACTACTACATCACTACAAGGACCTACTTCCTGATTGGCTGGGAGTAGAAACAGGAAGACATTAGTGAATATTAATTTGCTAATGTCACACAACTGGGTGTGCTCCAGTCGCAATGCTCTACACCCCTAGCCCATCCTTTTTGAAGCCAATTAGAGCCTCAGGCTTTAATCACGTGCTTTGTAAAAAAAAAAAGACATTGGGATCCATGCATCCGGTGCCCTGCATGTAGATTAGGGGGCGTGCACATGGATTAGGGGGCGGCGCCCCTGGGCCCGGCATAAGTGGCCACCACTGGTTAAATGCTTGTTATGTCTAAGGGAAACTGAAGAGAACCCCAATCCAACCGGCTTTGGAACTGTCTTCTTCTTCCTCAAGTGCTGCAGTAGCCGGAAGCGCCTTAGAAAAGAGGTTTCATGGAACCACTTAAACTGCTGGAGGGCGTTGACTGGGGAATAAGTATTACCCCTAATTCCTCTACCCCTAGGCAAAAATGAGCAGTTAACCCTTGCAGTGCAAGAAAGGGGCACTACAGGGGTATTTTTTTTTTTCTTTTCATTTTTTTTTGGTGCCTGGAGTTGAGCTTTCAGTGACATTTTATAACTTAAAAGTTTCCTGTTAGGAAAATGGACTGGTCTGGCCGCTTCTGGCCCTGCGTGCGCGTTCGCGCACGTTAACGCGCGTGCGCGCTCCTGTGCGCGCTAATGGCGCCAATAGCGGCCATTTAAACAGGACAACACCTGAAAGCAAGTGCTGTCCATTCTACAGCATTTGTGCATTCCCGTAGCAACCTGTGATCCTGATTGATTGTTCCTGTGACCCGGCTTGCCTTGACCCTGCTATTGATCTCCGCCTGCACCGACCCCAGTTTCCACGACCACTCTTCTGCCTACACCCTTGTACCTCGCAGCCCGCCTGTTAACGAACTCTGCTTGCACCCGACTTCTCTTCAGCCTGACCCATCTGTACTGCTCCACCAGCCCGTTACCGACCCGGCCTGCATCACCACGTTTCAGCTTGCATGAGCACCACACGGACCAGCACTCCACCACCTGTGACCCAGTCCGACCCTTGTGCCTTCCTGCACTCCCGAGCTCCCTGTCTACACTACCAGGGGTTCAGGAATCAGGGTCATAAGAGAGGTTGCCCACTGCATAAGTCAGACTCCACCACCAGGTACGTGACATTTCCTTTAAAGAGACACAGTCACAGCTTTATGCAAAAAATCAAAATATTTAGTTCTGCATCCAGCTTTACATATTTTTAAACCTGATGCTGTATCCAGTGTTGTCAGTGGTCAGTAGATAAAGATGCTAGATGTTCATAAACAGAATGAAAGAAAATCCTTATTGCACCATTGAAGAAGTGAGAGCCAACACATTTTAGGAGTCATGCCTTCATTTGCTCTGGGCTAATGCACTGACAGGGAATGACTAGAAATTAGAGAAGCATATAGTTTAACCACTTCACCTCCGTAAGAATTTCGCACTTTAGGACCAGAGCACTTTTTGCCATTCGGCACTGCGTCGCTTTAACTGACAATTGCGCGGTCGTGCGACGTTGTACCCAAACAAAATTTGCGTCCTTTTTTTCCCACAAATAGAGCTTTCTTTTGGTGGTATTTGATCGCCTCTGCGTCATTTCTGATCACCGCTATAAACAAAAGAAGAGCGACCATTTTGCAAAAAAAACCCAAATTTCTTACTTTTTGCTAAAATTCAAATCCAAAAAAAAAATATAAAAAAACATTTTTTCCATCGGTTTTGGTTGATTTATATTCTTCCTCATATTTGCGGGAAAAAAAATTGCAATCTGCGTTTATTGATTGGTTTGCGCAAAAGTAGCAGCGTTTACGGATGGTGAGAATTAATTTCTGGGGTTTTTATTTTTTTTTATTTTTTACTAGTAATGGCGGCGATCTGCGATTTTTATCGGGACTGCGATATTGCAGCAGACATGTCGGACATTTTTGACACTTTTTTGGGACCAATGACATTTACACAGCGATCAGAAATTTAAATATCCACTGATTACTGTGTAAATGTCATTGTCAGTGAAGGGGTTAACCTGCAGGGGGGAGATCTAGGGGTTAACTGTGTTCCCTGGGTGTGTTCTTACTGTGGGAGGGGTTGAGCTACCATGGGCATGAGAGATCTAACTGATCCCAGTGACAGGGATCAGTAGATCACCCATGCCCACACTAACAGAGCAGGGAACCGCCGTGTTTACATCGGCGGTTCCCCGCTCTTTGCCTGTGGCCACTCATCGCGGCTCGCCGGTGGAAATCGGGTCCGCCTGAGCCGCGGGCACACTCCTCAGGAGTGGCAATTCACAGATCGCCATCTTTTTACGGTGATTCACGCAATGCATCCACACTGCCGCCGTGAATACACGGCAGGCGGCGGGGAAGGTGATAACCAAAAAAGGGAAAAATTATATCTGAGGTATGAATAGCTACCATAAAGCTGGCATGTAAAACTATTTAAATCTAAGGCTGAAGAGAGCTAGGCCTTTGAACTATATACGTGTTGGTAAATTTTGCTAATCTGAAATCTGACTGTGTGCAGAAGGTTAACACATACTCTATCTTGAACTTCTAAGTAAAGGCCCTGCTTGGACAGAAAAGCCTATTCTGTTATGTTTTCAGATTGGGATATACTTTTTTACTGGGGCTGGACTTTCCATGACTTAGCTAGCCTAAGCTCCATCAACTGCTGCCCCTCTGTCCAGTAGGACTACCAACAGTGGCCATTAAAGCGGTTGTAAACCACTAAAAACAAAAACTGTAAGACAACAGCACAATGTGCTAGTATGCATCACATACTAGCACATAATGAAATACTTATCCTTTCAGCGGTGCCCACTCACTGCTGAGATGGCTGACATCTTCCCCCGGTGTTTCTTCCAGCGGGAGCTGCCGGCACGGGCTCTGAAGGTCCGGCACTGTAAACCGGACCATCAGAGTTCATGCACCATGTGCAAGTTTGGGACATATTCACAGTACCTACAGGTCAGCCTTATTATAGTCTTACCTGTAGGTACAAATGGTGTAACAGAGTTTACCATTTAAGATAAGAATGACAGTTGGCAGAGCTTAGACAATCAGATAACAAAGAATAACAAACATAAACGAAATCACGAGACCCAAAAACAAGACTTTAAGGCTGGGTTCACACCTATGCGAATTGGATGCGGGTTTCCACACATCCAGTTTGCAGAGTAGGAGATTGTGTCCGGCCCTCTATGGAGCCGGTTCACACATCTCCGCAGCGGCTCTGGTGAGAATTGCACAGGAGCCCTGTGCGTCTTTAGGTTCATTTCAGGCCTGAATTCAGCCCAAAATTCAAGCAGAAATTGGACCTGAAACGGTGAATGGAGACGCCAAGACTCCTACTGTGAGCCGCATCTGACCGCTGCTGTGAGCCGCTGTGATCTCCAGTGTGAACCCAGCATTAACGTTAATAAAAGTGACAGATATGTTGGCAGGACCTTTGCTTATTTAAACTTTAAAAATGGAATATGGGATCACTGTAAAAATGTTGAATCTTAAGATTGAATATTCATATTCTTGCACAAGCCCAACTGTGACTTCTTCTCCATCTCAGTCTTAATCTTTTCAATATCACTTTTACATAACCACAAACCCAAGATTTATGTAAACATACAAATAACTTGATCTGTAAATTCAATGTAGCAAGAGTATGTGGAACTAAAATGGCATGCTGAAAAAAAATCTCCCTTAACAATACAGCCAACAGGTTGCTAAGCAACAGTGACATATAGGCCAACAAAAACAGACCTGTCAAGGAAAATGGTGGGAAGGAGATGTGAACAAATTTTGCATTTTGCTACAGTCTGAAATCTTTCACACAACGAACAAATAATAAATATACAGTATGATTATACAGTAATTAGAGAATACATATATATATACCCCACACATATATAAAGAGCATTGCAATACACCCTGGGGTTGATTTACTAAAGGCAAATATACTGTGCACTCTAAATGCACTACAAGTGCAGTTGCTCTAGATCTGAGGGGAAGCTCTGATGATTTCTATCATCCAATCGTGCGCAAGCAAAAGCTGTTTCTTATTTTCTTTGCATGTTCCCATCAGATCTAAAGCAAATGCACTTGCAGTGCATAGACTATTTGCCTTTAGTAAATCAATCCCACTGTCTACTTTCTATTTCATGTAATGCAATTCCAAAAAACTCTCCAATATACTGCAGATAAAATGAATCTCTTGGATACTAAAGAGGTTAATATCTTGGAATATATCAGTCAATCCACAGACACCCTTGGAAACACCCTCTTGCTAGCCCTGGTATTTGTGGTGTGCTTTGAAAGCATTTATGCGCTTATAAAAATGTAACACATACATGAACAGCTCTGAGCTCACAGACTTGACATTTGAAGCTCAAGGTTATTCAGCTGCTTGTTTGGTTGTGGCCCAAGAGCTATTAAAACATTTCCCTCCCATGACAATTTAGCACAATAAAAAATCTCTGCGAGTCACGCTGGTGTAAATAATTAGCATACCTGGAGCCAAACCATCTTCTGATCTTCTCTTTCTTAACATGCTCCAGATTTTGCCTGAGCCTTTCCCATAGTAACTGAAAATCTACAAGCTATAATTTTAACCTCTTATATATTTTATTATTTGATTGTTGTTTAAAATGTACAATACACAAAATAAACATATATTATTGATAAAAAAACTGGTATACCTTAGGTATGGTAAATGAAACTAATTAGACTGGTACGGTTAATATTTAGCACAGAAAACGTATAATACAAGTATCTCTTTCAGCTGGAGATGCCCTTGGGATGTTTAATGGTTTCTGGAATTATTCTTAACCTATTTTTCACACAAAGCACTTGAGTACAATCACAAAGTGCACTTGTTCAATGGATTTTTCATTTCTTTGTCTCACCGAGATTCATCTTTCAGAAGCTATGTTAAAAAGACAGCCTAATGAATTAAGCTGTAGTTTAAACCATGCTTATTATTACCAGCACCGTTTTACAGTAAAAATGTGTCAGCATCACTCAGGTGGTTAGTGGACTGGATGAATATCATGTTGCTTCTGAACTAATGCCGTACTCTAAATACTGCAGCAGAAATCCCATGAAATGTGCTGTTTAAACAATTCTTCATTTTTCTACTTGACCAGAATCCAGAGAAAGGTCCTTTGATCTGGTCACAACATACACTAACCCATTGAACTGATTGAGAATTCACATGCAACACTGTTTACAGTAAGTGGTAACTATTAAAATAATTTGTGCCTTTTCCCACAGCAATGGAGAGATTCAAAAGTCAGCCAATGAATTACAGCTAAAATCAGGAACATTTTGGTTTATTTGTACAGAGAAACAAATAATGAAAATGTTGCTTGAACCATTGCTCGTTTTAAATGGTGAGTGCATTACTGTTTCATGAAAATTGCATCAATGATACAGCAAGCAAGGGTTTTTAAAGCACTGCACCTAAAACACACATAAAATGCTCATGGGGTGAATGGGGCCTTATGCTTGTAATGTCTGAATGCAGAATCCCAGCACACACCTCGTTACACTGACAGCAGCCCATATGCCCTTCAACGTTAAATTAAAATGGGTCCAACTTTTACACTTTTATACATATATACGGTATACATTTATATATATATATATATATATATAGTGTATATATATATACACACATATATATATATATATATATGCATATATATATATATACAGTATCTCACAAAAGTAAGTACACCCCTCACATTTTTGGAAATGTTTTATTACATCTTTTCATGTGACAACACTGAAGAAATTACACTTTGCTACAATGTAAAGTAGTGAGTGTACAGCCTGCATAACAGTGTAAATTCGCTGTCCCCTCAAAATAACTCAGCACACAGCCATTAATGTCTAAACTGCAGGCAAGAAAGTAAGTACACCCCTAAGTGAAAATGTCCAAATTGGGCGCAAAGTGTCAATATTTTGTGTGGCCACCATTATTTTCCAGCTCTGCCTTGACCCTCTTGGGCATGGAGTTCATCAGAGCTTCACAGGTTGCCACTGGAGTCCTCTTCCACTCCTCCATGATGACATCAAGGAGCTGGTGGATGTTAGAGACCTTGCGCTCCTCCACCTTCCCTTTGAGGATGCCCCACAGATGTTCAGTAGGGTTTTAAGTCTGGAGGCACGCTTGGCCAGTCCATCCCCTTTACCCTCAGCTTCTTTAGCAAGGCAGTGGTTGTCTTAGAGGTGTGTTTGGGGTTGTTATCATGTTGGAATACTGCCCTGTGGCACAGTCTCCGAAGGAAGGGGATCATGCTCTGCTTCAGTATGTCACAGTACATGTTGGCATTCATGGTTCCCTCAATGAACTGTAGCTCCCCAGTGCTGGCAGCACTCATGCAGCCCCAGACTATGACACACCCACCACTATGCTTGACTATAGGCAAGACACACTTGTCTTTGTACTCCTCACCTGGTTGCTGCCACACACACTTGACACCATCTGAACCAAATAAGTTATCTTGGTTTCATCAGACCACAGGACATGGTTCCAGTAATCCATGCCCTTAGTTGGCTTGTCTTCAGCAAACTGTTTGCAGGCTTTCTTGTACAACTTCTTTAGAAGAGGCTTCCTTCTGGGATGACAGCCATGCAGACTAATTTGATGCAGTGTGCAGCGTATGGTCTGAGCACTGACAGGCTAACCCCCCAACCCTTCAACCTCTGCACTCATATTTCTAATTTCTAAAGACAACCTCTGGATATGATGCTGAGCATGTGCACTCAACTTCTATGGTCAACCATGGCAAAGCCTGTTCTGAGTGGAACCTGTCATATTAAACTGCTGCATGGTCTTGGCCACCATGCTGCAGCTCAGTTTCAGGGTCTTAGCAATCTTCTTATAGCCTAGGCCATGTTTATGCAGAGCAGCAATTATTTTTTTCAGATCCTCAGAAAGTTCTTTGCCATGAGGTGCCATGTTGAAATTCCAGTGACCACTATGAGAGAGTGAGAGCGATAATACCAAATTTAACACACCTGCTCACAATTTACACCAGAGACCTTGTAACACTAACAAGTCACAGACACCGGAGAGGGATAATGACTAATTGGGCAAAATTTAAACATTTTCACTTAGGGGTGTACTCACTCTTGTTGCCAGTGTTTTAGACACTAATGGCTGTGTGTCGAGTTATTTTGAGGGGACAGCAAAATGACACGCTGTACACTCACTACTTTACATTGTAGTAAAATGTCATTACTTCAGTGTTGTCACATGAAAATATATAATAACATATTTACAAAAATGTGAGGGGTGTACTCACTTTTGTGAGATACTGTATATATGTAATATAATACATTTATAATACATATATATATATATATATATATACCGGTATATATATATATATATATTCACACTAAAACAGCTAGATTTTTTTTTGACCTATTGAATTTGAAAACTGCTGCATAGGAACCACCCAGTATTTCTACTGTCATTCCACACCACCACTGATTCAGATAATAAAGGTTTTGACAAAAAGAGGATATCTTGTGCTAGCTTTATCGTGATCCTAGATTAAATGATCTTTATTAAAGTCAAGGTGAAAAGGGGAGGAGTATTGGTTGAGAAAAAAACATTCCCCTTTGGGTGTAGATTGCAGGAACTTTGAATGAGACTGATTTTAAAAATTATCAATTGCTTGCTGCACTTCTCTTGTGGAAAGTGGCAGGGTCTGCATCTCTTAGATGAATGACATTTTTGTTGCAGGGAATGCTCAAAATCTGACTTGTATGTTAGTGCAGAAAATCAGTAAGCCAATCACACAAGCAGGAAATTACATTTCTGGGGAATGTTCTGTACACCATCTGTGTACAGAATGCATCCCAATGGGCATATTGCATAGCATTTTACAGAATATTCCAGCACTGCAGATTGAAAAGGAAAGGTCATTTTTAATAACATTCAATTGCAATATGACTTGTGCAGCAGTTGTATATGCCATATTATTATTATTTTTTTATGCTTTTTATTTTTTTTCCCACGAAAGTGGAGTTACACTTTAACTAATGACTGGTAGTGAACAGCATGTAAATAAACCCACAGTACCTACTAGCACTTAATATTGAGCTTAAAATATTGGTGACTATCAAAATTAATGGATACTTTGAGAGAATTGCTGTTTCTTTGGGGACAACCACTACTGTACATTAAGGCCAGTATCAACATGGCATGGGCTCTCTCGCTGATCTCAATGCCATAGCAATACTTACCTACATTTCTGGGAATATATTTTAATTTTTTGAGAAAAATTAAAAATAACCATTTCAGTGCTAATCCTATAGAATGGGATGAAAGTTGTACTTTTCATACAATTAAAGCTAGCCACCTGTTTCAAATTAATTACATACCAACACACAGTATAGATTACTATTAACAAATATTACCTAGCAAAAATATTCCATTACAGAAAAATGTGTTATCTAAAATGCTATGTCAAGTGCAAACTGAGAACACTGCTTAGTTTACCTATCAGATGCTCAACAAAATTGGAAAGGTATTGCCTTGTGAGGAAAGCAAGTTTAGAGAGAAACCACATTGGCCAGAAGGCCACAAGCTATTAATTACACCTTGAAGCATGGAATAGGATTGGTGCCAGGAGTTCTGCAAAAGAGTGAAGTGTTAGCAAATAGACTGGTGGCCAAGTATGCATAAACCTGTTTTTTTTCTTTTTTTATATATGTTTATTGAGATGATCGAGCATGGTGTATAAAACAGTCTTCTGCAGATAATACCACATCTTGTCTCAAGGCATGTAAATATCACATTCTTTAACAGAATTATAACATGTCATCTCAAATGGTTTTACTCTATATCAGAACAGAAGGAAGGGAAGTCACAGAAGGAAAATATGGGAGGGGCAGATGGATAAAGGGTGAAGGAGGAAAGAGAGGGTAAAGAGAAGAAAGAGGAGTGTAGGGCTGTGCCTTATTTCAGAATCCCAGACCAAGGTACACTAAAATGTAAACCATGAGTGAGAGGTGGTAAGAGGCTATCAGTGGCAGTAAATCCCATCCATTTGCAGTAGTGATATGTTAAAGTATGAAACAAAACTAGGTCTGCTCAGCAGACATTATTTCTGCATAACAAGGAGCCAACATGCCCAAATCTTAGTGAACCTAAGCAAAGCAGATGTGGTCTACAGACTGGCACCACCTTTTCAGTGGAAGATAAACCTGCTTTCTTTACAAGGTAATATCTTTCCAATTTGTTGACCCCCTCACAGGGTCTCTTTAAAGCACAAAAACACTGTAACCCCCTCTAAATAACATGTCTTCAAGCAGTAGAAATGTCTTTTTTGTGCCAACCATCTTATCCAGGGCTAGTGTAGGCCATCACTCATGGGACCAGTACTCAGGGGAACATAGAGCTGCATTTTCTCCTGTAAGAGTATGTTTTTTAGCTACTCTGATGCTTTTTGTCCATCTCAGCAAAACAGCTTTGTGTTAACATTTGAGTATATGTTCAATTTAGGTACTGCTTTCTTTGTACATGGTAGCTGTAAATAAGAAAGTTAAGATTGTGGAACAGTCTGGTGTCAGTTATATTGATATACTTGGGTACTGAATGACAACTGAGCCAGTCATATTTTAGGATCACCATGGTAACAGGGAAACAGCAGAGAGAGAACAAGAATTAGGAATTAAGCATGGCACTTTTAAAATAAACTAAGCATGACACTGTTAAAATACTCTGATGTACAAATACATTAATAGAATATATTTCCGCTTTAATCATTATAATGAAGCCGCTGAACAGAAAGAATGTATACGACGAATTACTGCTAAATTATCTTTTACATGGAATCATATATAGGCATGGATACATGTAACAAAATGGCAGTGAACTACAGTACACCTGTTGCACGAAAACAGGTATCTAACAGGTAAAGCTGACTAATGGAAAACAATTTTTACAGTGATGCTGCACTGGGGCTCTGAAATAGCTGGATGTTTGTTGTGTTTCCGCATATAAGAATCAGGAATATACTGGATATACTGTTTATGAAAAAGTGCAAGCCATATTATACAGTTGCAACCCTAACAAACAGTGAGTTACCTGTATATTTATCAGTAAGCAGCTGGTCTCCAATCTATGTAATATGCAGGGTAAAAACAAGGAAAACTATAAAGAGCACATTGGAAAGAACAATATATATATATATATATATATATATATATATGTGTGTGTGTGTGTGTGTGTACAGTATATACAGTATCTCACAAAAGTGAATATTTTATTATCTCTTTTCAGGTGACAACACTGAAGAAGTTACACTTTGCTACAATGTAAGGTAGTGAGTGTACAGCTTGTATATCAGTCTAAATTTGCTGTCTCCTCAAAATAACTCAACATGCAGCCAATAATGTCTAAACCGCTGGCAACAAAAGTGAGTACACCCCTAAGTGAAAATGTCCAAACTGGGCCCAATTAGCCATTTTCCCTCCCCGATGTCATGTGACTCATTAGTGTTACAAGGTCTCAGGTGTGAATGGGGAGCAGGTGTGTTAAATATGGTGTTATCACTCTCACTCTCTCATACTGGTCACTGAAAGTTCAACATGGCACCTCATAGCAAAGAACTCTCTGAGGATCTGAAAAAAATAATTGTTGCTCTACATAAAGATGACCTAGGCTATACGAATATTGCCAAGACCCTGAAACTGAGCCGCAGAATGGAGGCCAAGACCACACAGGGGTTTAATAGGACAGGTTCCACTCAGAACAGGCCTTGCCATGGTCGACCAAAGAAGTTGAGTGCATATGCTCAGCATCATATCCAGAGGTTGTCTTTGGTAAAAAAGACCTATGAGTGCTGCCAGCATTGCTGCAGAGGTTGAAGGGGTGGGGGTAAGCCTGTCAGTGCTTAAACCATACTCTGCACACTGCATCAAATTGGTCTGCATGGCTGTCGTCCCAGAAGGAAGCCTCTTGGGTCGTTGTCTTGTTGAAATATCCAGCCCGGTGTAATGTCAACTTTGTGACTGAATCCTCAACGTTATTCTCAAGAATCTGCTGATATTGAGTGGAATCCATGCAAGCCTCAACTTTACCCAGATTCCCATTACTGGCACTAGCCACACAGCCACACAGCATGATGGAACCTCCACCAAATTTTACTGTGGGTAGCAAGCTTTTTTCTTGGAATGCTGTGTTCTTTTGCCACCATGTATGACGCTCCTTGTTATGACCAAAATGAAGCTGGCTTGTCCAAATGGCATTTGCATACCTCAAGCGACTCCGTTTGTGGTGTGTGTGCAGAAAAAGCTTCTTTCCCATCACTCTACCATACAGCTTTTCCCTATGCAAAGTGCACTGAATTGTTGAAAAATGCACAGTGACACCATCTGCAGCAAGGTGATGTTGTAGGTCTTTGGAGGTGGTCTGTGGGCTGTTTTTGGATGTTCTCACCATCCTTCGCCTTTGCCTCTCCAATATTTTATGTGGCCTGCCACTTCTGGTCTTAACAAGAACTGTGCCTGTGGTCTTCCATTTCCTCACTATGTTCCTCACAGTGGACACTGACAGCTTATATCTCTGCGATAACTTTTTGTAGCCTTCCACTAAACCATAATGTAGAACAATCTTTGTTTTCAGGTCAATTGAGAGTTGTTTTGAGGCCCCCGTGTTGCCACTCTTCAGAGGAGAGTCAAAGAGAACAACAACTTGCAATTGGCCACCTTAAATACCTTTTATCATGATTGGATGCACCTGTCTATGAAGTTCAAGGCTTAATGAGCTCACCAAACCAATTGTGTGTTCCAGTTAATCAGTGCTAAGTAGTTACAGGTAATCAAATCAACAAAATGACAAGGATGCCCACATTTATGCACCTGTCTAATTTTGTTTTGATGCATATTGCACATTTTGTGTTAATCCAATAAACCTCATTTCACTACTGAAATATTACTCTGTCCTTCAGTTATTTGAGAGATCAAAATGAAATTGCTGATCCAAACACCCAAATATTTATAAATGACAATTCCAACATGATAATGACCCTAAACACACCTCCAAAATGACCACTGCCTTGCTAGAGAAACTGAGGGTAAAGGTGATGGACCGGCCAAGCATGTCTCCAGACCTAAACTCTATTGAGCATCTGTGGGGCATCCTCAAACAGAAGGTGGAGTAGCGCAAGGCCTCTAACATCCACCAGCTCCGTGATGTAGTCATGGAGGAGTGGAAGAGGATTCCAGTGGCAACCTGTGAAGCTCTGGTGAACTCTATGCCTAAGAGTGTTAAGGCAGTGCTGGAAAATAATAGTGGCAACACAAAATATTGACACTTTTGGGCCCAATTTGGACATTTTTACTTAGGGGTGTACTCACTTTTGTTGCCAGCAGTTTAGTCATTAATGGCTGTGTGTTCAGTTATTTTGAGGGAACAGCAAATTTACACTGTTATACAAGCTGTACACTCACTACTTTATATTGTAGCCATGTGTCATTTCTTCAGTGTCGTCACGTTAAAAGATATAATAAAATATTTACAAAAATGTGAGGGGTGTACTCACTTGTGTAAGATACTGTATATATATATATATATATATATATATATATATATATACTTAGAGTAAAATCCACAAGGCATGTAGCCATTTGTTACTTATTTTCACAGCAGGTAATCCCGAGACAATCATGTGTTTGAATAATGTTGCAGCTGTCTGCACCTGTTCAAGAAAATATTTACCATAATTCCATGGGACATAAGCAGGAAAGTAGTGATTAAAACTGCTAAAAACTGGCTGCTGTTACTCTTTTGTTAATGTATATGTAATATTAGTTAAACATGAACGTGCTCCTATATCAGTATTAAACTCGAAAGCAAGCATTTGCTATATTTCAGCTTGCTAATTCTTAGATGTGGTGGCCACATTAGTTTTCTCTTTTTAGGCTTTCTTTCCCTTATTGATCTGGCCTGTATGCCTGTTGTTTTTTGATAGAACAAGCTCTCTTGCAGATGTAGCAGTTAGAGGGATGAGACAAACCATTTACTGCTGACAGGAGTGCTTACAATGATCAGCTTTTATTTAATTTTATACAAAAAAACAGTTAATGTAACTGCTTATAAAAGTGTGAGCTGGGGCTTGGCTTCCATTTGTTAGTGTATTTAAATCTGCTAGTGCATCTAACACTCCCCTCCCCGAGATTAACAATGCTGCTGTCCAAATGTGCCTTTGTGCTCCTTCATCCAGAGTGGAGGCACTCTAATACAGAAGGAGTGTTACTGGCCAAAACACTAGGTGAAAACAGAGGGGAAAAAAGCCTTAAAAATAATATTAATGCAACCATCACATCTAATGATTGGTATGCTGCAAAATATAAAATTTTTGGTTTTGAGTTTAATACCGCCTTAACTCCTCATAACTTCTCAGGGCCCATTTGCATCACAGCACACATTATTGTGTGCATAATGTGCACTGGCGTGCTGTTAAAACACGTTTTTTCTTCTTTTTTTCCCCATCTATGTGTTACAGCATGTAGCAATAAGTTACAGTTTATCCTGTTCAGTACATACCAAACAAGGTCATTGGCATGAACTGAAACCTTAAGACATAAGGAAAATTACCTTGTTATTGAGTTGAGACAACATTGGGCAAAACAGCCCAAAGCTGCTGGTGTGAACGAACAGAGTACATATAACCATGTGAATTATAATAGCTATACATTTGTAAAGAAGTTATATATCAGACCACTGATGATATAGTGAGTGGAAGCTTTGCATGAATTTGTCTGCTGTTCAGGTTTTTGGAGCCTCTATGTGCAACTAACAGTAAAGCTATTACAAGAACATATTACCTGAAAGAGCTCAACCACCCATAAGGCACTATGGTATTGCTATGGATGGTCCCCATGATACTCATTGAACCTGTAACAACCTGTTCTGCCAATACAAGTGACTTTATTCCTAGAGATAAAGCATATAAAAGCTTTACTCAATAATGGATGCTCCATTTTCAGTCCCTAAAAACCTTTCTTCAAACATTATCTCAGTGTGGGACTAGGATTAGTACTCTTAGAACATGCTTTAGAATTTCCTCACAATGCAGAGGAATCAGAGGAGGTCCAGAACCGCCTAGCCTTTGGCAGTGTGATTATCAATGAAATCCTAATCCTGGTAACAGCTACCAATTACAAATGACAGCTATTTTTTGTAAGAGATACCATTACCTGGCCAGAATAGCAACAAGTGAAATACATTCCCTTAACCACCATATCTCTGAGAAGATAATTAAAAGCCTTGGATAATTCCATCAATATAGCCTCCCCTGATTAACCACTTTATCAATCAGACAGTGCTATCAGTAAATATGTCCTTACATTATTTTTTGAAACAGCTCATAAGGAAGTTATTCTATAACTGAATAAAAATGGATATGATGCCAACAAAGACCATACCTACTTATAACTGGCCAAATGTCATGTTTCTGAATCGAAAATATAAGCAAATTGTTAATGGGTTTCTAGGGACAACAGTCCTTGTCTCCCTCACCTTTTTAAAAGGAAACATTATCAAAGAATCACATTCTTTAATTGTTAATAATATTTTGTCAGGGTTGTCGCTCCTACTGAAAGTAGATTGGATTCACATTTATTACACTCCCATCTCAGGAGTAAAGGCAAAATAAAGAACATTCAACTATGTCCTTGAGTTGGTTGAAGGCCAGGTGTGTACATATATTTATTATATAACAGAAAGAACTACTGTGTATCTTTTTGGCAAGACACAAAGAGGAGTGGGTGAAAATAACAGCATGTTCTGCAATCCCACTCTTTCAGCTATGCTCTTCTAGCAATTTACATCACAACAAGATACCCTGAAAACAAACACTGTTTCTGTTCTGCTAAAGATCTGGAGGATGCACATACAAAGGGAACTGAATAAAATCTCCTCTGTTCATTTAATGCATGGGAATTTATTTACTGTAGAGATATAATCTTCATATTCAACAACAAGAGTTTGGTAGGTTTCAGTGTTTATAATGGAGCTGCACGCAAATATAAAATCATTCTTTATTTATTCTGTATTTGAAATTTTTCTACTATGATTACTAGAAGTCGATTTATATTAAATCCCCAGAATGCTTGCACACCACAAATCAAACAGAGAAGGGTTGTACTAAAAGCCAATCATTGAGAGCTTTGGAAGGGAAAGATGAGACTTTGCATTCTTCACAAACAATGCTGTTTTTTGTTGCCCAAGCTGGAGCAGTTAGCCATCTATGTACATGCTTGCCCACCATTAAATTCACTGCCTGAAAGAGTCCTCAGTGTAGCTGGTGGCCTCATCACTAACAAATATATAAATGTATGGAGTGTGGACAGTATGTTTTTTTTTAATCAAAATGAATCCACTTTCTATCTATTATGCGTTACCAACCCCACCACCACTATGCCATCTTGTGCAGTCCTATATATAGATTTACAAAAGTACTATGAAGAGAAGAAAAGTTAGCAGCCTACATGTGTGTATCCTAGGTAAGACGTCCTCCCAAAGAAAAAAAGAAGAAACATGTAAAAATGAGTTGTTTACCTATTCATTTGTCAAAACCCACTTCAGCTTTCTAGCCCATCTTAAAATGCAATGATAACTGAAAGATCACAATAGAGAGCATTTTCCCTCATTTTTAAACAAGACAAACAAATCGCATCACACTTTTTTTTTTTCATCGCAAAATGGACTGCTGAACCAAATTAGAAATGAGGTAAACCGTTGACAAATCAGATTGAAATCTTTTGCTTATTGTGAATCTTTCATTTTTTAAAATTGTGCGCAGGAAAAAAATAAAACATTAGTCAAAATTTGTAATGTCTGGCAGACCAAACCATTTCTCTATTCTACATACCTTTTTGCATTCCTCTTGAACAACTGTGGGTATAGGATTGTGTATATAGGATTGTAAATGTTTTCTTCTTTTTTTCCATTTTATTGGTTGAACTAGATGGACTTGTGTCTTTTTTTAAACAGACTAACCGTGTAACTATGTAACATACACCTATAGACGAAAGGTACACAGAGATATGCCTGTTTTAGTAAGGCTTTTGAGGGTACGCTGCTACATTATTTGTGCATTGACCAGGGCTGAAACTGGGGGGGCAGGGGGGAATGTGCCCTGGGCGCCAACTTGAAAGGGGTGCTGCCGGCCCAGGAGCCAAACTGAGAGGACCAGATGTCTGCAGGCAGTGCGGACACAATAGCTGAGATTTGGTTGGATCAGGCTGCTACACCATCATCGACTGACCGGAGCTGAGTGGAATTAACAGGAGCTGAACTTACACACCGCCGATTGCATGATGTGATCTCGCACTGCCGATATACACAGGAGGGAGCCAGGATCCATATCCCGGTGGGGGATTCAGACTAGCCCAGCTGCTTGCTGTGAGCCCGCACTGCCAAGCCGCTGATCGCAGGGGTGTCGGCCAGCTGCCCTGCCCTGCCTTGCAGTGCAAGAGATCTATCTGGAACCTGTCTCAGCACAGATTGTCTTTATTTTATTGGCACATGACTCCTGGTTAACCTTTGAGAGCCCATGGGCACCACAACACCAGTCACTGAGAAACTTTCTTATCTGTCATGGACAGACCTGGGAACCCTGTACTGGAAAGGTAGGATTTGGAGAGGTCTGATATCCTCTGAAATAATCAGCATCATTACATGTTCACTTATCCCCTTCCATCACGTCTTTCTTACCCTTTCACTAACACATCAGCAGATTTTCCAGCTAATGGAGCTAATGTCTGGTTCACATATACGTTAATATGCAGTCATTATATAGTGATTAATGAACTGTGGCATTTAGCCACCCCTTCACACCAGTGCAACTTGTCATGCAATATGATAGGTCCAAATTGCACAATAAGTCGCACCCTATTGTCGGCAATGGAATTAATCAAATTGATGCCACTCCAACTTTGCGGTGCCGCACCGATTTGAAAAAAAGGTTCCTGCACTATTTTTTGTGATTTTAGGTGCAGCTTATATAAACATCTGTGCACAGATGTCCACACAGATGTCAGCTAAGTTGTACCTGAAGTCGCATTGACCTACGTTTTTTAAATTGTGCAACTTCAGGTCAGGTGGCATCATTTCACAGTCGAATTTAATGTAAACCATGGCTAAGTTATGATGTCCACCCCATAATACAGCATGTATGTCCCCTGAGTTGTGTACACCCTTCATGTAGCTCTGGTTACAAATATTGCCGGATGGATACCACTCTTGGCACATTGTACCCCAAGATTCCTGAGCTCTGTTATTACCCCCCCTCCTATATTTACACTTATC
>BLSH010544147.1:262387-293716 GCA_018402905.1 Glandirana rugosa | reverse complement strand
CTGATAAGATAATATGAACAAGGGTCAGCATCCACCGATCACCAGGTAAAAAACTCCTTAAGGCTGCACTCTCAGTATCTATACCTCCAGGGTAATAACTTCTTCACTTCACAACATCCGATCGTCTCCCCACATAACGTCACATTCATAGGGATAAATTAAATAAACCAGCATAGTGAAGTCCGCTCAAACAGTTAATAAAAGCAGTTTATTGCAGGTACTCACATTACACTTCAGGAAAAAACAGCATCAGTAGACACATAGAAAACGATCGTAGTGAATCATGGGCGTGCTTCGGCACCTGGTCCCAAGCGCCGCATATTGGAATACTAGTTACTTTGTCTTTGAAAGATCAATCAGGACAATGCTGGCAGCTCATTATTATGTGATCTAATGGATTACTATTATCTACATTTTTAAGACTGTATGTTTAAAATTTTGATGTGTAGCGCAGATCCCAATTCTAATATTAATTGATTTGTGCAAAAGTTATAGCTTCTACAAACTATGGCATATATACTGGAATTGACACAGCTATAGGCACTATACTGTAATAGCGGTGATCAGCGACATAGTGGGACTGCGATAGGGTGGCAGGCAATTTGGCGCTAGCAAAAACTATCTGGGAGGGTCACTAACTGACACTGAGGTCATTAGTAACACTTATACAGTGATCAGTGATAATACTGTACACTGATAGTGTTATTAATGACAATGGCTGGGTAAGGGTTAACATCTAGGGGTAATCAAGGGTTAATTGTGTGCCTAACAATGTGTAATGTGTGTATTGTGTGCTGCTTTTACTTTCTGATCTGGATTTTTTCCTCCCTGCTTTTCAGGGAGAAGAAACAGACAGATCACTGTTTCCTGTATACAGCCAATTGGACACAGCCAATATCATTGGCTGAAATCTACTGCCAAACTTGTGCTGTGTCCAATCACCTTACCAGTCAGCACGGGGCACGCATGCACGCCCCAAACCTGGAAAAAGGTTGTCACATACATTTACGTGCCTGTACCTGCCACCTGCTCGGAGCATATCTACAGTTGGCAGGGAATTAAGGAATGTATGCATTAAATATTTTATATTATCTTAGAGTAATTTGAAGAGGGGGGTTGGAACCAAGCTAAATCTGTGCTAAAATAAATATGAATGCTTTCATTCTTTCATCATTCATTCATTCATGTCATGCTTTTATCTGAAAATTCTGGCTGACAGTCTAGTAGTTACAATTTTCATAAATGGAGGCAGCTCACATATTTCCATCAGTACGGGTGTCCTTTCAGTTCTGCATAGAGTGTACTATATATAGTATGAGATCACACATAAACATACGCACATACAGTACACTACCTCCTTTAACCTTTGAACATGCTTATTGCCCAAAATGACATGTCGTTCATATTTAATTTTAGGTTGTGCTGAATGTATAAAGAAAAAAGCAAACCATCATGCAAATATAAGCAAAAGCAATGCTTATCTTTACCGAATTCAAAGCTCCCTCCTACCATCCAATTAAAAATAAATATGGTTGGTTAAACACAAAACAAAGCACAGAGGAAGCATCCATGTTTAATAGGAAAATCAAATTTCACACACTGATGATATTGCTGCTTTAACAAATAGGTCAGATAACTGGGCACAACAGACCAGAGAGCTGACATTCATAGGATCACTTTTCTGAGATTTAATTTCAGGAAAGAAAACAATCCTCTAATGCTCAGAGAGATAATAACTGGGAGCTGTTTTGGCAAGTTGCTGTTATGATTTGAATGATTCAGAGTTTTGAATAGGTTAACATTCCAGGGATTTTCAGTGTAGTCAATGTGGCAAAAGGCTGACTGAGTGCACGTCACAGAAAAAATATATATTTTTTTTAATGACAATTGTTAAATCCTATTTCTAGGTTACTATAAGCTATAATTTTAAATCGGTAGAAATAATAAATAATTCTGGCATTCACTCGGTCAGCAGCTGATTTTTAGAAAGACCATGCAAAGCCTTTTGTGAAGCTTGTAGTCACACAGAACAGTGTCCAAGGTTGGAAGTAAGAATTGTGAATACTGATATTAGAGTCCTGCTTAGCAGATGTAATTAACAAATCGGATAAAATGATAAAAGCTATATATAAAAGGTATATGGACAACTTAAAGTGAACCTGTATAAGTAGAACTGATAGTGGCAATATATTCCTCAGTACTTTGCGAACGACTTGGATTGATTATATCAGTTCACTTTCTAGCAGTGAGATAGTGGAATAAACATTATATATATACAGTTTTTAGTGTGGGCCAATTAGGCATACATGCCTGTTTTCTATAATTTTCTATTACATCCAACTTACAATGTGGGGTTATTCACACTGCATTGTACATGAATATTTCAATGCATCACCCACCCACAGGCCAGAGCTTCAGGGGAGAGGAGGTCAAATGTGGAGCCAGCTGGTAGGGAGATAGGGCGAAGTGATTGAGCCTTTTCCTCTACTGCTTATAAAGAGCAAATATGTATCCCCTGCAGTGCTTGGAGACCCCACTGCAAGTGTAATTTTGTGTTCCAACCCAGGGTTCAGCTTTAATTGCTTACTTGTGGTGTTTCCCTTTCCAGAAATTATGAATTAATTATTTTGGATTCACTTGCAATGGGCCTTAGAACCTGTTAGTAAATTTCAGGAAAAGTACAGGAAAAGTCAACTCCACAGCAAAACCTCTTCCCTTCTTGCATGTCAAAGTCCTCTCTTATTCTGAGAATGTCTATACACTGTCTGTGCTAGCCCAGATTCTCTGCCTTTTCCCGCATTCCTTACATAACCTTTTAGGTGGGGGCTGCTGATATTACATCCTGGTGGCACCCAGCCGCAGTCTCAGGACTTTTGTATGTCTACACAAGGGAGGCTTTTACAGGTAGGTAACATGCAAAAATTCAAGCATAAATACAGGTACCCTCTTCCTCAGAGCCAGGTGGCTCTGAGGAAAAGGGTTCTCCCTTGAAACTCGTCAGTCTAGCCATCATGGACTCAATCGAGTCTCTTTGCACCTTTGGAGCATTCCAGCAGTCCTAGAGGCAATTTATTCACATTGTGCTTTGGCATGCATATATACTACCTACGTTTGTGAGTATCTTGTGTGTCACTTTTTATTCTTTAACCACTTGCCGACCAGCTGCTGTCTACAGCGGCAGGTTGGCTCTCCTGCGCAAATTGCCGTAGCTGTACGGCAGGCACGGGAGTGAGTGGTGTGGGCGCACACTCACTGGCTAGCGGGGGAGCTAATCAGTGGGTGGCGTGGACTCAATGTCCGCCAGCCACCTGCGACTGCTCCCGAGAAAGCCAGAACGGGGATCTGCGAGTGTAAACAAGGTGTAAAAAAAATGTCCAGCCCCAATATAGTTAGAAAAACTTTCCAGGGAACACAGTTAACCTCTTGATCGCCCCCTAGTGTTAATACCTTCCCTGCCAGTGACATTTACACAGTAATTAGTGGTTATGTAAAGCTCTGATCGCTGTATAAATGTCATTAGCCCCAAAAAGGTGTCAAAAGTGGCTGATCTGTCTGCCGCAGTGTCGCAGTCCTGCTGAAAATTGCAGATCACCGCCATTACTAGCAAAAAAAAAAATAGAAATAAAAATGCCATAAATCTGTTCCCATAGTTTGTAGACGCTATGACTTTTGCACAAAAAAAATCAATATACACCTATTGTGATTTTTTTTTTACCAAAAATATGTAGAAGAATACATATTGGCCTAAACTGAGGAAGAAATTATTTTTTTTACATTTTTTTTGGATATGTATTATAGCAAAAAGTAAAAAAATACTTTTTTTTTTTTCAAAATTGTTGCCCTTTTTTGTTTATAGAGCAAAAAATAAAAACCATAGAGGTGATCAAATACCACCAAAAGAAAGCTCTATTTGTCAGGAAAAAAGGACATACATTTTATTTGGGTACAACGTCGCACGACCACGCAATTGTCAGTTAAATCGATGCAGTGCCGTATCACAAAAAATGCTCTGGTCAGGAAGTGGGTAAATCCTTCCGGGGCTGAAGTGGTTCATAAATGTTTATAATGGAATTGCACTAGGTCGGTGTGCCCTTCTCTTATTTTTGTTGTTTTCTAGTACTTTTGGATACCCATGGTCCTGAGAGTGCAGTAAGGCTCTAGGCGGTTGATTTACTAAAACTGGGCAGTGCAAAATCTGGTGCCGCTCTGCATAGAAACCAATCAGCTTCAAGGTTTTTTTGTCAAAACTTAATTGAACAAACGCAAGTTAGAAGATGATTGGGTACCATGCACAGCTGCACCAGATGTTGCACTCTCCAGTTTTAGTAAAGCAACCCCTAGGTGTGGACAATAAGGATTAAGATATACTTTCTTTCCTTGAACATAACACCTGAGCACAGGAGAGTTACTTTTTTGGTTTTTATACATCTATATGGATCCTGTTTTTGGTATGAATAAAGGTGTTGGACAGTATGTGCAATGAAAAATACCTTGCAGTACAGTTTAGTGAAGATTGGAAAACCTTTTTTTTCATGCACCATATTAGTTACCTAGGACACTTGGTTTGATTAGAAATACTAAGGTGATACTGTCAATCTGGCATAGCAAAGAATGAAATACTATTACATTTTTCCCAAAGGCGAATGTTCAGATAATCATACCGACACTGAAAAACAACTTACATTATAATGCCTTCATGTTTCCTAATTTTTTATGTCTCTGTCTTTTTCAGAAGGATTTAATTAGGGTTAATCTGTAAAACTAAACTAAACTATCATACCAGATGGCCCTAAATTTATGGAAATCCTTGTTGCAAATGTGTTCCAAGCTTTACTCTATCATAAGAAGCAGTAAGTTACTAAGCAAGCTGTAGGTGATGTATACCATCTCCAGGGAAATTAGACACATCCTGATAGTGATGCTGTCATAACTACCTCTCTTTGCAAAATGCTGACTTTTTTTTTGTACTGTAATCTGGAATGTCTTCAGTATTTATGTGACGCTCTTTTGGAGCTGAGCCAAAATGTTTTAAAAAGCGCATTTCTGCAAACGATGAAAGACAATTGAATCTGCGGGAAATGATTTAGAATGGAGAACACAGACAATAAAACCTAGGTAACTGATTAGTGTATACTACATTACTTCTTTATCAGGCTATCCTATTTCAAATAAAAAACAACTTGTATTTTCATCCTATAAATGATATACATTTACTGTAATCATTATGATGTGTCAAATAAGAAATTTTACAGTGTACATGCAGACTCCGTTATTTTACAACAGGGCTATAAAACACCCGAATAAAAGCCATTAATACAAATATTGGAATATAAAGGAAAGGGAATAGGGGGTTTCAAGATCCCCCAGCCCCTTTTCTTATGGGACTGCAGCAGCATACAAAAAAGGGTTTCAAGGCTTTTCAAACCCCCTGGGGGGGTTTCGACAGAGCTTGTTCGCCAGTTGCCTCAGGATTTCTTTAGCGGCGGTCACCCTTTCTTAAGAGAAGAAGGACAATTTATTATTACATTTATAAGTTGGTTTAATACAACTTGAGCTGCTATAGCTGAGTTGTTTATTTAATAGTTGTATTCTTGCTTTGAAATAAAAGTTATTGATGAACTCTGTTTTAAATTCTGGTGATGATATTGATATTTAATATGTTAATCCAATAAATAAAGGCCGTGGCCAAAGTTTTACTCTAAGTTTATGGTCTGTGTGTATTTATTTAAATGAGTTGTCCGAAATTAGCTGCTTGCAGTCCCATAAATGGTAGACAAAGCTTGCACACTTAAAAAATGTATTAAACTTTCCAGCAACTGTATTAATACATGCATAAGGGGTTGATTTACTAAAGTAGTAGTTAATGTGGCAAAATGAATAAGGTGAATTTGTGTTCATTTTAAATACTCAATCATTGTGAACAGAAATGCAAAAATCAAGCATGTACCTTGCACATGGTTGGATGACTTAAGTGAACACAGCTTTATTTCATTTACTGAAAGTAAAAATTCAGTTTGCAAGTCAAAAATTACTTCTCCTTTAGTAAATCAATCCTATTTCCATGTATCCTGCCGTGGTTGTGATCTTAGTGTTATACGCTAAATTAAAAATCCAAAAAGACTTCTATCATCTAACAAGTGCAAACAAAACTTCAAAATCCTATAAAAATAAATGTTCTACTTCCAAAATGAAAAATCCATGCACTTCCTAATTTATTGATCCAGCTGTGTATGTAAGTCATAATGTAGCCAATCCCTATTCACAAGGATCACTTCAAAAAAGAATGCTCCCCTTTAATGTTAACTTCATATCATCAACTAGAAAGACATAAAAGTCATCATAGTTTAAAACTGCTTTATTGCAAAGTAAAACAAAACTGTAGAACAAATTGCTAACTTACATGACATAGTGTATAATCATACTGTTGAACAAGCATATACAGTACCTAAACAATTTCAGGCTATTCTGGTCTCACCCTCCATGCCCGGTATCCCAAGTCGAGGTCACATCACTAATCTCCGCCCTGACTGGTAATTGAGAAACACATGGACTTTGAAAGAATAACATCTACTGTGAAATTTGTGTGGGCTGCTTTAAATGTCACTTATTTGGGACTTTTATTTGTGATGGTATGATTGATATCTTTAGCACTTTTATTTTTTGTTTTGATCTCTGCAGTTTGTATGTTTTTATATATATATGATCATATATGCACAAGTTATGCAGGAAAGTCTTTCACTGACAAAGGATTTGCATTCAGCCACCACTAAATGCATGTATAGAGAGAACACACTGACACTACTGTTACCAGAATGGGATTCCTTTTAAACCCTGATGTCTGCCATGTGACAGTTCCCATCATTATCGCTTGCTACAGCATCTTCAAACACCAGAAAGAAGTATGTCATTGTGAAATATCCCCCATTATTATGGCTCTCTCTTTTTGCTTTTTAAAAAGGCAGAGAAAGCTGATCACTGTTTATTCTTCAAATATACAGTAAGTATTTTTAAATACAAAGAAAAAAAATAAAATTAATATATATTAACAGACAATGTTATCCCCTACAGACCCACTGAAAGCAAAGCAAGTGTAGTGGCTAATTTACTGAAGGAGTAGAGCGTGTTCACTTCGCAAAGTGAATTGATGTTTTCCCCTACCTTAGTAAATGTTGTGAATATTTACTTTACAAAGAACACCCAATCATGTGCAATGAGAAAAACAAAAACAGGATTTTTGCTTGAACATTGAATGATAGAAGTCAGTATGCTTGTTCGAGTAATAGAAGTCAGTACATCTTATTCACTAAGATAAGTAAAAATCCCCTTGCAAAGTGAAAATTCATTTTGCAAAATGAACCTGCTCTGCTTCTTTACTAAATCATCCACTCCACACAGACTCCCTTTAGGGTTACAGTAAGTCTTTTTTTTTTATCAAGGAATGCAGCATAAATTATAGGGTTGCAATATATTTACTGCTTGTTGACAGTATTTGCAGCATACTGAAATTATTTGAGATCCTGGCACACTTGTCTGACATTGCCTCCAGTAAGTAAACCCTTATAAATGTTAGAATCACCACACCTGCTCTTGTGTTCTTTATATTTCTCACACTCTCGATATCTAACATGGGCGTGAAACATTCAAATAAGTAAGATATGGAAAATGTGTTAAAAATGTGTTTGCTCGTGTCTGTATCACCTCAGGTAACCCAATTCTTACACGTGCAGTATGGTCAATCTTCATTTCAGTTCAATTCAAGTGAATAGCTTTGTGAGGTGTTTAAACATCTTATGTACAAGAGGTCATGGAAGAAGATCACATTTAAATCTGCCTGAAAATGTCTACATGCATTCTCCTGAGTCCTGGCAGGTTAAATAAAACTAATAACACAAAGGAAAATCTTTGTTCCTCAATTTTTGAATGATGTATTAAAATCTAGAAACTTTGGAAGGCATCACTAAAGAAAATGTCTTCTTTTTTTCTCTATCCTCTGTTATGTCTAGCATATGAATGTACTGTTCACACCAAGCTTGCATTCTGGGAGAAGTAATGATAATATCTTGTGTTTCTCTGTCCCTCTGCTACTACAGAAATAGCATATTCTACATTACTAGCATTGATCCGTATTTCCTTTTAAGCACTAAGAAAGTAAGAAATTCTGTTAAGTATCGGTCACTAGAGTTCATTGCTCGGGCAGCGCTATTAAAATTCTTACAGTGCACAAATTATTCCAAACTGCCTTAGGCAATCTAAGACTGTTTGAATTGATTTCTTCTTAAAATCAATTAATAAAATGGGTTATATTATAAGTTATTGCCTGTGGACATTAGGGGACCCTTTTCTGAACATTGTTCATTTTCTCTCCCTTTTACTGGCAAATGTAAGTGCTTTTAATGACAACATTCTCTGGATTAAGTGGTAAAACCAATTAAAAAATAAATATATCAAGTACAGGCACAAATAATATTTGTAATAATTCTGGGAAAAATGCAATTTCATAACCAGTGATGGGTAAAATATTTGGTACATTTTACTTCAGGGGTTCCCAGAAACGAAACCCCTAAGGCGGTTCATGATGAGTTGTTTAATAACTTATAATTTGTTTTTTCAGACAACCAAAATATCCACAAAAAACAGTCCATACAACTGCCACAGAGCAAAATACTAAGTAAAAGATGTCAGAAGTAGGGATGCAATGAAGCGTGCACTTTAAATAAATATATACATTTTTAAAACAAATAGGCCCAGTAAAACACACTACAACCACAGGTCACCTATCTATCTGCAGAGTGTCATCCCTGGATAACTGGATATATATATACAGCATGTTCCATATAAACCTCTAAAGTACAGGTGTAGGAATTGTTAAGTTCCCATGACTTCTTTATGCACATGCAGCCGTTGGTGCTCTATACTTTTTTTTTGGATGGGGAGGCTATGAATACTAAGAGTGCAATCTTGATAATCTACAAAATAATGAAGAGATATTGAATGAAGAAATTCATATTCCCAATTAGGGATTAATGTTTCATTGACTCCAGATGGACACTGCCCATTAATCTCCACAGTTATTATGATTTACATATTGATCGTTATACATATACATTGTGAACTTCTGCAAATAATTGTTAAAGTGAAACTTTACCAAAAAAAGTGAACAGGCAAAGTTTTCTAATGCAGAAGAGACATGCTATATTATTCTGCATTAACTTTACTTACCTGCCTGTTTGCCCCTATACACTGAGCTACACATGTGCAACTAAGGGCAAGAATTACAACAATATCAGGATGACTAAATGTGATGTCATCTCGGCCTGGCCAATGGAAATGGCAGGGGATTAGCAACCGGGCCACCGGGCTGAAGATGTCAGCGGTCGGCATGGAGCTCCAGAACATCATAGTGTTGGTGAACAGGTGGGTATAGTTCTGCTTTAAAGACAAACCATAAGATATAACTCATACCTTTTTTTATTGAAAGAACAACATTGAGAATAAGCAGGATTTACCTGGTAATGTCTGATGTGCCCTTAAAAGCAAGTATATTTACATTTTCTTTCATGGGTACTTTCTGAAAGGTTTTACTGAGCAGCAATATTTCCAACGATAGATAAATTGGTGTAAACCTGTATGAAACATTTGAATCCCTTATACTGAACATTCCGTTATTTATTTATTCAGTGTGGACTGTGGCATGATTTGGTCTGTGGAAATTCGTCTTAAGTGCTACTTTGGGCAGCACAATGGCTAAGTGGTTAGCACTTTTGCTTGGCAGCAATAGAGTTGTTGGTTTGGAAAACAAGTCACGGCACTCCCTGTGCCTGCGTGGGTTTCTTTTGGGTACCCTGGTTTCCTCCCACACTCCAAAAACATGCTGGTAAGTTAATAGACTCCTGTCTAAATTTGCCCTAGTATGTGTACTGTATGTATGAGTGTGAGTTAGGGACCTTAGTATTTACATGGGACATAACATACTGCACATCCTCAATAGGATTTAAAATTGATCTTTTAAGCTCACCACGAGTGCACATTTGGAGATGTGTTTATATAGAATATGCTATATGTAGATACAGGAATAGCACCCTATAGGGTAAGTAGGTGACCTGTAATGTTATTGTATTTAATGGTTATAATGGTTCTATTTGTTTAATAAAGATACATTTTATATGCAAACGACACAGCTTTCTACTTATAACATTTCTCATACTGGTCTATGGCTGCTATAGAGGCCTTTTTTTAGGATGGGGGCATTATTTTTTATGATTTGTTTCATTTATATTCATGGAACATTATGGGTTTTAGCTATATAATAGGTTTGCATATCACGGAAGATAATATAGCTCCCACTACTTGAGACCAAGACTCTTCTGATAGGGTCGGAATATCAGATGTCTATTGTCTAGCTATTTTCTCCATCCTCTGGGAGGAGGAGGACAGCAGGAGAGAGTAATATCTGGAGATAAGTTTGCAGTGATCTTCCTCAAACAGCAATTTTTCCAATCTAGAAGGGGAAAGTGATACCTCTGTCAATCCAAACTGAGCTGCCACCACATGTTGCAGTTGTAGATAAACATAGAAGAATTTGTTGGGAATCCTACATTCCAATGGTAAATCCCTAAACATTTTAAAGGTGCGGTCAGAGAACAACTGGTGAGCATATTTAATTCCATAACATAACTCACTTAAGACTAGAGTCTAGTAGACATCCCGGGTATGATAAAGTTTGAAACAAAAACATAAATTATAATATACATAAAAATTATAATATAATAAATAACTATAAATAATTATCAAAAATAATCATATAATAATAAAAAAAATATTCAATAATGTAATCAAGTCAAAAATAATGAAATTTGCTCAGTTGCAGAATTGACGCTGTCATCACTTTCAGTGTCTGATGATAAATTTCCCCAACAATCAGTATCACTCAATTCTGCAAGTGATTCTTATTTACTATCACTGTTTTCTAGCTGATCAAAAACCATTTTTGACGTAAAGGGACACTTTTTTATGCCATGGACATTCTCAAGTTTCCATGCAGAAAGAATGACATATAATATAAAAGTGCATGCAGGGCACTGGACAAAGCATTAAGGAAAAAAGGGATGTGAAATGATTTGATACAGTAATGTAATCTTACAGATTACAGTGTACTGTATGTTTACTGTGTGTTTCACTTTTGAATTTCCCGCCAGGCTCCGCCCCCATGCGATGCGACGCTCGCAGGGAACGGAGCCCGGCATCACACAGGCATCGGGTGGAGGACACAGCCCGTAGACACAGCGGGGGGACATCACTGGATCTAGGGGACAAGGTAAGTAACCTAGTCTTAGATCCAGTGATGCATACAGAGTGTGGCTCAGGGTTACCGCTATTTGCAGTGTAAACATACCCCGAGCCACACTCAGGAATACCGTCAAGAAGGTTCATCAGTACTTCATAAGAATGGACTAGGGCAGTCTGAGTAGCCACGATGTTTCCTTAATTTAGTGAAGAAGGTAAAGCTCTGCTTACTTCCATTTTCCAATCATGTGCAAGCAAAAATACTTTTTTATTTTCCTTGCACATAGCTAGGTATTCTTTGCAAAGTGAGTTTGCACCACATTCGTAAGCTAAGGAAAAATTGTTTGCAAAATAAACAGTCTATTCGCTATTAATAAATCAACCTAATAGTGTAGAACAAATGTGGAATGTGCAAAGGTTGTGGTTAGAGGTGAGCAGTTAATCTGTTACATTTTGTACAGTGGATAGGGCTGAGTTTTAAATACTATTGCTTATCAGTGTTAAAAGGCAAGTTGTTATATTTATTTGTAGAACTGCTAAAGGGAACCTTTGGCCTGCTATTTCCCAAACTTAATACCCGTTAAAAAATTCCTATGATTCCCCAATTTTTTACAAATAGATTAAAACATTTGAATTGGATCTTCTTACATTTCTTCTGCTGTGTCCTCCATTTCATTAAAAATTCCATATTGGGTTAAACTGTGGGAAACATGCTTTCTCATGTTCAGAAAAAAAACAATCCTTTATAGGTGATCAATTTACAGTGCAGGGATTTTAACATTTGTCGCTGAGTCCTATCTGTTTTTGCTTTGAAGAAAAAACTCTTTGCTGTGTATAGAGTAAACTTAAATGGGAGTGCCTTTTCCATTATTTATCAGCTGATGTACTTGCAGAGTTCTAATGAGGAAAAGGCAGGGTCTGGATTCCTTTAACATCTCATCCAAAATGACATTTTTTGTTGCAGAGGGTGTCTGAAATCAGACTTGTATCTTGGTGCAGACTTCTGGGAAAATCAGTAAGACAATCACACAAGCAGGAAATTATTTTTCTGGGGGTGTTCCATACACCAACGGTGTACAAAATCTCTCCAGGTTTCCATATTGTATTGAATTTAATAGAAAATTACAGCACTGCAGATATGACATGTAAATTATTTTTTAATATCATTAAAATATGTATTGTGTAGCAATTGTATATGCTACATTTTTTGTTTTTATTTTTTTTACCATGAAAGTGGATTTACCCTTTAACTGAATCTCATAGAGATTTTTTGGCTGCAATATTTTAGAAGATTTCCAAACATAAAGAAAAATATGAAAAAAATTCCATATGGTAGGTTTGGTGAGCTTGTAGATTCAACTTAGGAGAATGGATTGTGAGAGCAGATTGAAAAACTGGCAGCAGAGCAGATTTCAATAAGTCTGCTCATCCGTGGTTGCAGTAAAAGTGATACTTTAATAAAATAGGGCTGAATGAGGCTAAACAGAGCTCATTTGCTCATACTAGCAGACATATGTTCTGATTAGATATATACACTGATCTGAAACTGAAAAGGAAGAGAGCCATTTATGGATTATTAATCCTTTATGTTTGGAGGAATGTGTAGCTTAAATAGAGTTTTAACTAAATCTATATATATATATATTTATTTATTTATTTCATAAATTGATTCTTGTTTCTAATTGCATGTTATCAATGTCAATAAATTGACATTATTGGAGGTACTGTAGTTGATTTATGTAGTGGTTACACACATTCAGTAACATACCAGGAAACAAAGTTGCCCAAGCAATTTACTTACTGGTAAATGAAAATGCATAGGATTAACCACTTAATGACAATTTTGAAATCAAAACTCAGTTTTGCAACTTTGGCATGTGTTATTGCATAATAAACTAAAAAGAGAAAAACACTGCGCTAAATCCCCATACCAAGCAGCAGCCAAAATACACAATCAGTATACCATGGACAAAATAAATAAAAGGGCTTCGCTAATACTAAATGAACATATGATAAAACTATTGAGTCCAATAGATGAAATAGTCAAATAGTATTGGTGAAGAAATCCGATCAGATGGGAATGGTCCCCAGCAAGCAGACTTATAAATAGCTGTAATCACCCGAAGTGTTGATAAAGCATGCTGCGTGATCCACCACCAACAATTAAAAGGCTTACCAAATAGATAAACCAAATCAACATGTAATCTGGTTCATCCTATTGAGTAGGAATGGCTGAACCTCTGCTGCCAATCTCCCAGCCAATACTCCTCAGATAATATCAACAGGCGAATATATAATGAAAGAAATAGGTCGCATAGCGTAATATTGTAAAACTAGTTTAATCCAAGTATAAAAAGCTACTCACAAAAAGAGTTGTATGTCTCGTTAAAAACCGGCTGTGTCCCTCGGGTACACAAAGTAAACAATGGTGACGTCAGCTCGTCCTCCTGACGTACGCTTCGTCATCAACAGACGTCATCCTGGGGATAGGGCGCGCTGCTGTCACCATTTAAGTATCCGCCCCACACACTATCCGAGGTGAGGGCAGAATCTCTTTCTTCCATCCTAACTGAGGGCAATTCAGAATGTGGCTGAATGCATCCATATGTAAATGTCCCATACTCATAACTCTGTAAGTTAAAAATTCAAACCTCCCATGAACTAAATAGCAGAACAATCTTATCATTAATAATAGCATTCGGATCGCAGGCCTCAAAACTCAAAAAATGTGTTATTGCATCCAGGTCATTTATGACTTTTTTTTTCAGGACAATTTGAGCCTTCAATTGGTGGTACATGTTAAAGGAGAAGTATGGCCAAAGCTCTTTTGGCCATACTTCTCCTATGGGTCACTTGAGTACATTTAGGTATGCATCCCTATGACCCAGAGCCTAGTCAAAAAGCCATTCCAGGCAATAATTTCAGGATCCACCCAAATGCCCAAACAGCATATGGCTCAGCTTCCCAGCATGCTGAGAGCCTGAGCCAGCCATCCCCTCCACAGTACAGTGCTCCAATGTGCACTGGAGGGGCAGAGCAGAGAGCCAGTGATTCAGAACAGACCTCAGAATGATCAGCGGTCTTTGATTACACAGTTCTCAATGTAGAGCTGACTGGCTGAAGCCACATAGGTAAGTATAAATGTTTGTTATTTTCCATTCCTGCACTTCTCTGTTAAAGGACATCTCCTGATTTTTTCACAAGAAAACCTAGCCTAAAATAGTAAAGTAAAATATAATTGTATAAAATGTCGCTCTTACATTTCCTGCCATTACCATAACCACCACCAAAAAAAAACAACAAAATAAATTCTACTACTGATGTGCATAGGAATACCACTTACTGTATGTGTACAATATTTGTTATTGGTACCCGTTGTAGGGCCCATAAACAGTAGTGAGCATTTTGCCTTCAAAGAGGTCAATTAATCCAAATTAAATTATTATTTCAGGTATCATACTGTACATACATTACATACACTTTGCAGCATGAAACGCCACTATACACAGCACACTGTCATGGTAATTAATACATTTAAAAAAAAAAAAAACACTGACACCCACACAAGCAGACAATAAACTGACAAATAACCTATTCCACACACCAGACACTATCACGATAATGTATATAAAACTTTGTTTTTTTAATCTTAATCAAAACACATAGACACTGACACTAAAACTGGCTCTGAAAGATATGCTGATATGAACGCTGACATGAATACTCACACTATAGATCACACCCAAGTTACACTCCTCACACTACTAGGTAATATACTATAATACATTTTATTTATTTTTACCCTACCTAAAACGCACTGTCACTAATACTAGCACTGACACTGAAACTGGCAATACCTATAACCTAGATTAAGCCCTGATCTAACTGATCTATGTATTTCATCTTTATTATTTTTTATTTATTTTTTACTTTATTGACATTTTGTTTTACCCCTTTAATTATTTTTTTGAACAATCCTCTTCCCCTTGTATCTCTTAGGCCTTTTTTGCATGGGTGGTTGAGGGGTAGTAAAAACAGGCAGTTGAGCCAATGGTTTCATTTTTCTTGTACCGAAGAGCTGAAAGTTAGTACACATTGCTAAAGATACCTTGTATCTTGTTTTTCTCACAGATGCAAGAGTAAGAGATACAGGGGAGACCTCCTAAACAAGTGCTGAGTGTGAAAGGCTATCACAGTGATCACATGATCAGGAGGCCCAGAACACATCACAAAGCTAGTCTCCAGGAACTGCAGGTATCTTGACAATAATGTTAGGATCTGCCCAGATGCCTGACCGGCTGCTGGCCCAGCCTCTCAGAGTGCTGCTGAGAGCCTGAGCCAACTGCTCCTGCCCCCTCAACAGTCCAATGCTCCAGTGAGCACTGGAGTGGCAGAGCACAGAGGCATGGCTCTGTGCTCAGAACAAACCCGAGAACTGAGTGATAAGCGGTCTTCAGACACTCAGTTCACGGTGTAGAGCCAGTGGGGGAAAGCTGCAGGATCAGATTGTACTGCAGCCATCTATGTGAGTATGTGTGTTTATTTATTTTTGATTCCCGCACTTCTCTTTTAAGAAACAACATTTTAAATGCTTACAGTTTACTGTTCTGACATTTAAATTTGATATAACATGAAATTTTATATTTTGAAAGTTCAGCCATGTAAAAAAAATAGATACTGTGGAAGTTATGTTAATTTCTTTCTTTTTTTGCCTCTCATCTTAATAGGCTTTTGTACAGTATGCTGAATAAGGAGCATTGGCATTTTAGACCTTATGATCTATGGTCTAATGTCAATCTAATATTCATAGACTCTGCCTTGCTTGAAGCTTTTCAGCAGACTATTATGCAGCTGTTGACTAAATATGATGAACAAACAGTTAGACATGTGTGCAAGCATCTGAATGAACTGAACATCTTTGATTAATATTTAATGTTAAAGAGAAAATATTGTAACTAGTTCAGTAAGTTTAGTGTGCTATAATAAAGAATTGAAGGAGAGCAATTCCCCGGAGCACTTAAGATTTAACAAGCGTTATACTACATTTTATTAATGCCAATGTTTAATTTCCCTAAAACCAACAGTGAAAACTTTTAATTTAGAAAACTTGAGCACACAAATATGCACCATTCAGAATGCAAATATGTTTTGCACATAACATGAATATTCCATAGATTTCTTTTTTTCCTCTTTCTCCATCTGATGTTGTTGCAGATGTTTAACTTAATGCTCTATATTTACATACATATATACTGTATATGTGCTGTATATATACAGTATATAGGGAGAGAGCAAGAGATGTTCTTTATCTATTATAGTGTATGCAATTTGATCATTACTACTTATTTAATTAAAGGGAGAGAACTTTTATCACAAATCCTGTATCACCTATGCTCCTAACTAAATGATAGTATAGACCACAAATAAAGACAAATTGGTGTTTAACTGCTCAGCCTATCAAAGGTTAGGCAGTTCTGCTATTAGAGGTCTTTTCATTTTAAGCTCGTTTTTCTTGGGGGTATTTTGCCTCTTGATAAAGTGATGGGTTGTGTAATGCAACAGGGTATACACACATTTTATACCCACATTTTTACTTTCACAGATCCACCTGTTCTCCATCCCTGGGCTGTTCCCAGTAACTTTCTATATATTTTATTATGTTCTGCTACCCATTTATCCATAACTGTTTTTGATTTCAGAGAAAGTACAGTTCCCCACAATCCAGGCACTGGTGAGACTGTCCAGGTCAGGTGCAGGAAGTGGCATAATTAGTGCTCAAACTACGTTTATTGAAAAATATATATTGAAAAATGATGCATATAGAAAAATCACAGACCAATCCACATCAATAAAAACTTAAGACAATGTTGTCACAAGTAGCTAAAAAGTCAGATGCCTGGGCTCACAGGCACTCGTCCATACACACAACACTCAAACCCATAGATGGAAAAATACAGTCCCAAATGGTGATGATGATTGCAAGCAGTCCTGACGCTATGCAAATTATGGATGTAAGGGGGGGCTCAGAGGCCCGTGGTTATGATGGTGCTAACAAGGGAGGATAATACCATTGGCACCGCTAGGAGTGGGCTGGGGAGTGTCCAGAGCTGGTAACACCAAGATGGATGGGGACAGAATGGACAAGGGGGTGGATGGGTGGAGGGGACTGGCACAGGGGATAGAAAAGCAGTCAATAGGTAATGGAGATGCAAGCAGGGTGTGCCTGGCTAAACAGGGTATGGAGTAAAACAAGAGGGAGCAATGTCTCATGGAGCGGTCTCACCAATCAGTGTCCTCTCTGCTTCTCCTGTGATGACAGCAGTTATGCTGTTAAGCAGATGCCCGTAATGGAGATACTTCTGGGATGGAGGGATGGATGGTGGGAGATCCACTGGAGTTCACTGTGTCCCCTGTATGTGAAGTCTGTCCGTCAAGGGGCATTCCGGGATGTGTGGGGTGGTGGCAGGTTGTGAAAACCACTGGAGTGAGCTGGAGATGCTGGGTCCCTGACATCACATGACGTGATGACGTTGATGCATTTCGCCCATTGGCACCGCTAGGAGTGGGCTGGGGAGTGTCCGGAGCTGGTAACATCAAGATGGATGGAGACAGAATGGACAAGGGGGTGGATGGGTGGAGGGGACTGGCACAGGGGATAGAAAACCAGTCAATGGGTAATGGAGATGCAAACAGGGTGTGCCTGGCTAAACATGGTATGGAGTAATACAAGCGGGAACAATGTCCCATGGAGTGGCCTCACCAATCAGTCTCACAAGGGGGTGGATGGATGGAGGGGACTGGCACAGGGGATAGAAAACCAGTCAATAGGTAATGGAGATGCAAGCAAGATGTGCCTGGCTAAACAGGGTATGGAGTAATACAAGCGGGAACAATGTCCCATGGAGCGGTCTCACCAATCAGTGTCCTCTCTGCTTCTGCTCCTCACTGCTTCTCCTGTGATGACAGTAGTCATGCTGTTAAGCAGATGCTAGTAATGAAGATACTTCTGGGATGGAGGGGTGGATGGTGGGAGGTCCCCTGGAGTTCACTGGGTCCCCTGTATGTGTAGACTGTCTGTCAAGGGGTATTCCAGGATGTGTGTGGCGGTGGCAGGTTGTGAAAACCACTGGAGTGAGCTGGAGATGCTGGGTCACTGACATCACATGACGTGATGATGTTGATGCATTTCGCCTACTTCCGGTTACGTGAGCTTCTTCAGGATACTGGGGAAGTGTTGTCTAAGGGATTTAAGGGCCATAAGTCTCCGCCCATAAAATTCACATTCGCACTTCCCACAGTAATAAAACAATCACTCCACAATGATAATTCAAGCTCACATTAAATTTAGATGTGCAAAACAAAGGGATACTGTTTGCAAAGTATGGAGTATTTTCAGTGATTTCTCAGTCATATCCACTGTATCTCATATTTCAAGCAGACTGATAGATACCAGGCCCACAGCCAAACTTAAAGTGGAACACAACCCTATCCAGGTCTGCAATAGCAAAATAGCAGAGGGAGGGGGAGTCCGTGCATCAGGAGAGGATAATTAGAGAGTAGATCGGGCAGAAAAAGTATGCACCCATACAAGTTTAGACATTAGGTGCATAATGTACATTGTAGGCCCAATGTTCCCTATATCATTATACATCATATTGATACTCAGAGATCAAGGAGGACCTGGAAATTACACTCAGTGCTAAGTCCCTTAGGGACTATAGTTTGCAAACGGAAGATCCACTCCTTATTCTTCCGCAGGAGGGCCTTATCAAACCGCCCCTCCCCCGCGGTTAGAAAGGGTGAGTGCAAAAAAGCCCTTCATTTTTGAACCCATTGGAGGATGAGTTGTGAAACCTGTCAAAATGTTGGACAATAGGGGTATGTTGAGGACCTTCAGTATGTCTGGGAGGTTTTATACTGCTCAAATGTTCTCTGATATGGACTCACAGTTGGCATTTTGTTTTGCCAACATACAGTTTCTTACACGAGCACTCAAGAACATAGAGAACCCATGAGGAAGAACAATTCATGAAATCTTAAATGTTCTTTGTCTGTCTGCATTGGTGAACACGTTCGAGTGTTACACATATGGACAGATGTGATAGTGGCCACATGGGAACATACCGGTCGGGCGGGACCTTACTGTTAGCCAGTCAGTGGGGGATGGGGTATGAGTAAATTCAAAGCGTACCAGCATGTCTTTTAGGTTGGTTGCTCTCCTGGAGACCAAGAGGGGATGAGACCCAACAGTCTGGGACAAATTCTGGGACCTTGTAAGAATGTGCTAGTGTTTTGTTAACACAGACTAGACCTCGTCCCACTGGGAACCATATCGAGTAATTATCCGTTCAGGTGAGTTCTGTAATGAAGAGTCTCCCTCAGATCTATTCTCCAGTAGGTCACTTTGCTTTTTTGTGGACGCCCTTTTACGGACCTGTATTATAGACTTATGGGAATATTCACGTCTCCTAAAACGCCCATATAGATCCTCAGCTTCCAGTTGGTAATCAGCATCCGCAGAACAATTTCTACTGATGCGAAGGAACTGGCCAGCAGATATGCCCCTGAAAAGTGATGGAGAGTGGTGGCTTGAGGCCAGTTACAGGGAATTCGGGGGCCATTTCCTTTCTATATGTTTTCGTCTCCAAGCCACCATTGGCAATTGAAATGGATAGATCAAGAAAGGAGATGGTTCTGAAGTCCCAAGTGTACGTGAGTTGGATATTCCTGTTGTTGTTGTTCAATTGGGTTATAAAGTTTTGCAGCTCAGATTCAGTGCCACCCCAAAGGACCAAGATATCATTAATGTACCTCAGCCACAGGCGTACGTGGCGGTGGTACATTAACCACGAACCCAGATGAAGACAGGCGTAAGTGGGGGCCCAAGAAGCTCCCATTGATGTGCCTCTTATTTGCCGGTAATATACACCCAAAAACTGAAAGCAGTTATGGGTAAGCGCAAATTCGAGGAGCTCCAGAATGAATTCATTCTGTGACCCCATTGAGGGGTTTTTGCTTTCAGCATACTATAAATATTGATCACATTAACATTTACAGCTTGAAACTCTCAATATATTTATGTTTGAAAAATTTACATGTAGAACACAGGCTCTTGGGTAACTTTCAGCTCCATTATTGTTCTCGCAAAGACCCATGTTTTATACACTTATCATAAGTCTATAATCATGTGTTTTGGAGTCTGAACTCTTGTATAACTTCACTTTACTTTACTGAACCAGATCCAGGTCATGATTCAGAGGAACTCTGTGGACCCTTTTATTTTAGATTATGACAAAGATATAGCACCCAGGTTTATTCCCGGAATCTCCTGCTGAGCTGCTCAGGTGTTTAGCTTGCAACATGGGTTGATGTATGGGGGCCAGGCATTGGATATAGTATAAATCCAATATTTGCTTTATGCTGTAAGTTGAGTTGATTGTAATAACTTTGAATAGACTGTGCTATGCTAAAACTGCCCCCTCTCTCCTCCTGACACCTATGTTAACTAAAATCTGTAAGAAAGATGTACAGTATATACTTATCAATTTCAGGCTGGTCACATGATCTCCCCTGTGGCAGGCAGCAGTGGATGTGGGGAGAGGAGAGAGCACACAAACAATGGCTAGTAAAGCCTGGAGAGGTGATGTCCCACATAGACTTCAATGGCCCATCCATTGTCAGCACATCCTCCTTTCCTTTGTAGCTAAATTGGCTGACACAGGGGAGGCTGATCACAAGACTGGATCGGAGGGGCCTGAAAACAGGAAAGTATATACATCTTTCTTACACAGGTTAGTTAAGAGGGGGGATGGGACAGTTTTAGGGCTAGTTAGGTGTATAGACAGAATTCCACTTCCAAGAGTTTACAACGTATATAATTTATTGTGATTCTTAATTGTTTAAATATATGTATTATGCCACATTGGCATGCTTAATTAGTATGCAACCCACTTCCCCTTTCATTCATTTTATTACTGTTCTTAAAATCAACTATTGATCTGTTTTTGAAATTATAGCAGTATTCGCCTTATTAAGAAAGGAAAGCTAATACATTTTTCAGCTATCTGGCTACTGTGAGCCAATGCTTTCTGCACTACAGTTTTGTTCCTATTAAATATGCCCCTAAAAGTTTCAGCATGGAACTTCCATTGATCATTAAAGCAACTTCATGTGCAAATACCCATTGAGCTGCACGTATAACTGCTGCTTCCTTTTATGTTCTAGTTGTGCTTCCATATAACATTCTGTGCATTATAAATAAAACTTTTATCTTTACTTCACATCCCTTTATTAATTCTGCCAGCTGCTGTAGGC
Organism: Glandirana rugosa; assembly: GCA_018402905.1. NCBI lineage: Eukaryota > Metazoa > Chordata > Amphibia > Anura > Ranidae > Glandirana > Glandirana rugosa. Next base: position 272,119 of record BLSH010544147.1, on the reverse strand, counting down.
TAGTAGGCTCTTGTAGGCATATTTAAGTTATATCCCATTTATTTCATAATTATAATCTCAAGGGCTAAACAGGAAAGTTTAGGTTTTTGCACAAGGCCTTGTGGATTTTATTTATAGTTCTACCACATAGTTCTTCCACATAATCATATGTAAACAATCCTTATGCAATTCATTTTTAACATGTTTATCATCTCAAACTGTAATATTTGCTTGTGATTTTCTCTATCATTGGTGTTATAATTTCACATAATGTATCAACAGAACAGGACACATGCAATTATCTCTAGGTACTTTTTCTCAGAAAGCGCAAGATTATTGATGGTGGCCTCTGTGATCACACATTTACTTTCCGCTGTAAGATGGTTATGTTTGATAGTAAAATTATACTTCTCTGTCTTTAGTAACTGCACAATAACACTCTAGAAGAGTACAGGTCTAATTATTAGATAACAATGGCTTTAAAAATACAAGTGTTTATTTATGACGAAGGCACTGACCTGTCTTTACAATAGCACTGGTTTAAATCAGTTTTGCAAATCAATAGAATAGTGCTTTTAGGATTGTAAAGATACTGTAGCTTTTACGTTATACCTGTCACTAAAACAAAGTTTGCCTGAGTATGTGTAACCTACAGGCAACAATAGGAATCTGTGCATGCTTGTATCACCCTAAAAATGCCCCACTGGCTCCCATAAAACTATAGGCCTGCTAACTAGACGACTGCTTTGCCTTTCTAATGGCTAGTGAGGTCTTCCATCACAGTTATGGGCCAATAAGGAGGAAAGATAATGCCTTCTACACTATGAAGAATTGTCCCCCAAGCTGGCCAATTTGAGATCCAGGATTTTTGGGAACCCACAGAGCTTTTGCGGAGTGCTAAATATACATGCCTGCATTGTAGATGTTGATGTGTTCAGGTAAACTTGATACTATGCATGTAAATCCTTTTCATTCTTTTTTACAATGTTTTTAATTGGAATAGGTGTATAAAATTATTTTATTTAAACATGTATATTGTTCCTTCACATTTATTCAGAATTTATAGTGATATCAATAATCATTTGTGGTGGATGCACTGATAACCACAACTGATCTTCAGATACTGGCTACAAGAAAAGTCTTTTTTGTTTCTTTCAAAGCTATTTTATCTTGAACTTGTCTAACAAGTGTTTTTATTCTTTCAAGGAAATTTTCATCTTTTTTACCTAGCCAGAGAGCCTGCTTAACTACTTATCTGTGCCTGCCTTAGTCATAAAAAAGTGTAATGTTGTCAGGTATTACATGCTTTGAATACAGAAACAATATTTTCAACTCAGTTTAAATGTGGATACTTAGGAGATATGGTGCACACACTGTGTTTTGAAATTAATTAAAAAGGATTGTCTGGACACATCATTAATCACTAATTTTGCTCTCAACATGTTCATATCGTTCTGACCTATATTGCATATTGTCTAATTTGTTCATTGTCTAATGAAACAAAATGATACAAAAGAGTAAGATAAAATATTTTTTACTAAGAACCTTTGCTGATGTTAATCAGATATACAGTAGTAATATAGCTCAAATACAGTTTTAGAAATGTTGAACTATAAAATAACTAGAAACAATGGGATTCATTTACTAAAGACAAATAGGCTGTTCAAGTGTTTTTGCCTTTAACTACTTGCCTACTTGGGGCATTTTTTTCATTTTTTGTACACGTGTTAAAATCTGCATTTCTTCCTAGAAATGACTGTAAACCCTCACAAAAATATATTTTATGAAAGCAGAGACCCTGGAGAATAAAATGGTAGCAGTTGCAATTTTTCTATGGCACAATATTTGAGCAGTTACTGTATATATCAAATGCATATTTTCAGTAAAAAATACACCGAATTTATTTTAGTGCAAACAAACACAATATTATACCAAATTTCTTAGTAAAATATAAAACAAGGGGTTGTGTTGAGTAAATATATACCAAACATGTCAAGTCTTAAATTGTGCATGCCCGTGGAATAAAAAAAAAACTACTGTACCCAAAGCTCTCCATAAGCACTGCTTTAAACGCCTTTACAGGTCTTCAGTTTAGAGTTAACTATGAACTATGGTCATAGAATTATTGCTCTCACTCTAATACTAATGAAGAAACCTCATGTATCACACAACTGATTTGTTTTAATGATTTATATTTAGTTTTACGTTTCTTTTTTTTTACACTTTTTCATTTTTTTTTTTGCTTTATTGCTATCGCAAGTGGGGTTATCTCCCTATATGATAGAGTGGGCATGTGACTGGTCCTCTGTATGGAGATATTGGGGGTCTATGAGACCCCCTAATGTGTCTTTTGCCCTTCAATGCAACTATTCAAACACAGATTACACTAGCTGAGGAATGGAAGCTGTGACACACATCACTTCTGGGCTCATTAGTCAGGAGGGATCAGGTAATTGATGTTCCCTCAGTTATTCCTGCTTTCATTGGGAAAGCAGTTTCCCATGGAACGGGAGAGACTGGAATTACATTAGGTTCTGCTGGGGGGGTATTTACAGATAGCCAGCACTCCATCTCATACAAAATATTTATTGAAGGTGCATGAAAGAGTACAAAAAAAGCAGACACATTTCGGTGTCAAGCGCCTTGGTCACTGCAGTTTGATGCCAAAATGCATCTTCTTTTTTTGTACTTTTTCATGCACCTTCAATAAATATTTTGTATGAGATGGAGTGCCGGCTATCTGTAAATACATATGGATGTATGATGTGAGGAGGACCTCTATAGTCTGAGCACCCAGCGTGTGAATTCGGAACTTTACCGTTCATGCCTGCAGCCCTTTTTCCTGATGAGCACTGTTCACCTGCTATCCATTTATGCTGCTGGTGGGGTGGCATCCCTTTGAATGCCCCATAAAAGTGTTTGGGTGGCCCAATCACTTTTATTGGAAAGCCTTTTACCAGTTCTTAACCATTTCAGCCTTCGCAATGTACCCAATGTACCCATACATCACCAGGTTGAACAGGTTATACTGGGATGATGCCTGTAGCTACAGGCATCATCTTGGTATCTTCTTTTTCAGCTGGCAATGCTCTGTAATGTAAAAGCAATCCTAGCAGCTAATTAGCCACTGAATTGCCACTGAATTGCTTTTACAGGTGGTGGAAGGGGGTCCCCCCTCCCGCCACCTTCTACTGCCTTCCCAGGCTCTCCTGTCCCACCAAGGAGCCTGGGACTGAAGCCGGCAGTTCTGTTGGCTGATCATAGAGATGACCAAAGATTGGAACATACCCAATCATCTCTATGGTCTAAAAAACTGAAACAATGAGTATTTTGTCACTTCCATTTTCTGTCTAACTGTGTAACCAAGCCTGTTGAAGCATCAGGTCAAATCAATCTTGGTTTGATCTGATGCTTTTAAGGGCATAGGAGATATCTGGGGTCTAACAGACCCCAAGTCTCTCAGTGAAGAGTACCTGTCACTGTCCATGCTATCACAAGGGATGTTGTCCATTTCTTGTGATACCAATAAAGTTGCTAAAAAAATAAATTAAAAAGACAGCATAAAAAATAAGACGAATATTATGATAAAAAATGTTACAGTGTTCCCCCATGCTCGCATGCAAAGGTAAATGCACACGTTGGTCCCACGTGCATACGTAAACAGTGATCGCACCACATATGTAAGATATCACTGTCAATATCGGAGCGAGAGCAATAATTATAGCACCAGACCTCCTGTACAAATTTAAAATGGTTGCCTGTAAAGGATTTTAAAACGTTACCTATGGATAATTTAATTCACCATAGTTTGTTGCTGTTCCACGGGCATACACATTTGTAGAGTGTGACATGTTTGGTATCTATTTACAAAAAATCGAACATTATATTTTGTTTGTGTGCAACAAAATTAATTAAAGTGTTTATTTTCCGAAAATCTTTCTGTGTGAAAAACCGCTGTGCAAATACTGCGTGACACATAAAAATGCAACATCCACTATTTTATTCTTGAGGGCCCCTGCTTAACCACCTCCCACCCGGCCACTGTATATATACGGCCGGGTGGAAGCTTCCCTGTTCTGACAGGACATGTATGAAGGTCCTGCAGAATGGGAGCTCGCAGCGTGGCCACGCGGCGTGCTGCGGCTGGATCCTGTGATCATTATGATCACAGGATCCAGCTGAGCAGAGATCGGGATATGGGGGCAGTGATTGGCCCTCCTGATCATGTGACGGCTGTGTCCAATCACAGCCGTCACATTGTAAATAGAGACGAACGTCTCTGTGACAGTTCTCGCCCCGCCGAGCTCAGTGAGAGCTCAGTGCGGGGGGGGGGATCTGCAGCTATGTGACAGCTCTCTGCATGGTGATGATTTCATGCAGAGAGCTCTCACAGATCGCCCCCCACACACTGCACCAAGCACCACTGATACCCCTGTCGCCATACACATCAGTGTCCCCATAAAACAGCCTCCAAAACATCTGTATGTCCCCCATCACATCTGTCACCATACACAAAACATCTGTCACAGTCCCCAAAACATCTGTATGTCCCCGTCACATCTGTCACAGTCCCCAAAACATCTTTCTGTCCCTGTCACAGCTGTCACCATACGCAAAACATCTGTCTGTCCCCGTCACATCTGTCACAGTCTCCAAAACATCTGTCTGTCCGTCAACACCAAATAAACACTGATTTGGGTTATTTTTACCAAAGAAATGTAGCAGTATCATTTTTGGTCAAAATTTATGAAGAGAAATTACTTATTTGCAAAATTTTATAACAGAAACAAAGAAAAATGCATTGTTTTTGAAGATTTTCAGTCTTTTTTAATTTATAGCGCAAAAAAAAAACCCAGGGGTGATTAAATACCACCAAAAGAAAGCTCTATTTGTGTGAAAAAAATGATAAAAATGTCATATGGGTACAGCATTGCATGACCGTGCAATTGTCATTCAAACTGCAACAGCGCTGAAAGCTGAAAATTGGTCCAGAAAGGAAGGGGGTTTAAGTGCCCAGTATTGAAGTGGTTAAAAAATATATCATGTTTGGGGGTTATAAGTAATTTTTTAGCAAACAAATGTAGATTTTTACATATATGTCATGTGTGACGGGTGGCTGGGGAAGTTAAAGCCAGTATCAAGCCTACAGCTGCAGCAGCAGCTGTGAGCTTGATTTCCCCACTTGTCTACCATGCCTCTTATAAATATGCCTTGGTAGACAAATGGTTAAGGAGAAATGGGCTACCATGAATTAGGGTGGATGCCATTTTTGTTTAGCTTCCTGTAATTGGCATGGGTACACATTGGGTGCTTCCAGCTGCCACTGTGCTCTGCTGGGCTTCTGGGGTATCCTTTAAGCAGGCTCCTTTAACCACTTCCCGACCACCGTATGCAGAATGACGGCCTGGAAGTGGTCCAGTTATCCCGACTGGGCGTCATATGACGTCCTCAGGATAACATGCTGGCGCGCGCCCAGGGGGGCGTGCATCGCATCGATCGGTGATATGGGGGGTCAGACTGACCCCCGCGCATTACCATTCTCGGTAAAGCGTTTCCATCCAAAGCACTTTATTATGTGATCAGCCGTGACCAATCACGGCTGGTCGCAGTGTAAACAGGAAAGTCGTTTATCGGCTTTTCCTGTACTCGGGTCTGCAGACCTGAGCAGTACATAGCCGATCGACTGCTCTCCTGACAGGGGGGGTTTGTGCTGATGGTTTATCAGCACAGCCCCCCCAGGATCGCCACACTAGACCACCAGGGAGCCTGCCCAGGGACCACCAGGGATGTGCCCACCCAGAACCACCAGGGAGCCGACCAGGGACCGCCAGGGAGCCAATCAGGACCACCAGGGAGACCACCCTAGACCACCAGGTAAGGGGCATAGTGCCCAATTTGGATGGCACTCAGTGCCACCTTCATATGCCACCCTAGACCACCAGGGAATGGGCCCCTATCAGTGCATCTGCCCACCAGTGCCCACCAGTGCCCCTATCAGTGTGTACCAGTGCCACCTACCAGTGCTATCTACCAGTGCCATCTATGAGTGCCCATCAGTGCCACCTATCAGTGCCCAGTGCCGCATATGAGTGCTAATTAGTGTCGCTTATCAGTGTCCGTCAGTGCTGCATATCAGTGCCCATCAGTGCTGCATATCAGTGCCACCTATGAGTGTCCGTCAGTGCTGCATATTAGTGCCACCTATCAGAGCCCGTCAGTGCTGATTATCAGTGCCGCATATCAGTGCTCATCATTGCTGCATAGAAGTGCCTTATCATCAGTGCCCATCAGTGCAGCCTCATCAGTGCCCATCAGTGATGGAGAAAATGTACTTATTTACAAAGTTTTGTGACAGAAACAGAATTTTTTTTTTTTCAAAATTTTTCTGCCTTTTTTTATTTGTAGCTCAAAAAATAAAAACCACAGGGGTGATCAAATACCACCAAAAGAAAGCTATATTTGTGGAAAGAAAATGATAAAAAATGTGTTTGGGTACAGCTTTGCATGACCGCGCAATTGTCATTCAAAGCGCAACAACACTGAAAGCTGAAAATTGGTCTGGTAGGGAAGTGTTCTAAGTGCATGGTATTGAAGTGGTTAAGGAGGAATGGGTTGCCTCTAGGCATACATGCCCTTAATTTATCCAATGCTATATGTGCTCCAGCATGGAGCCTTCCATTGATTAGAGTTAGGATTTCACTAAGCCTTGATGAGATAGTGTGGCTTCCACATACATTTGCAAATGTTTTGCAAATCCTAAGTTTGTAATGAAAATTGTTAGACTTTTTTTTCTGGATAGCTGGTAATTGTGGTGAAAAATACATTTTGTTTTGTCTGCACTTTGCAAGGGACATTCCACTTTGTAAGGGAGTTTTCTCCAGAGCTGAGTGGATGTCATAAAGCTCTGCTGACTTCCATCATCCAATTACATGCAAGCAAAATGCTGTTTTTTTCCTTAAATTTGATTGGGTATTCTTTGCAATCCATTTTCACCACATTCACCAAGTTCTGGGGAAGGCTTCCTTGCAAGGAACCACCACCCTATTTGCCTTTAGTAAATCACCCCCTCCCCTGCCATGTGTATAAATTTACACTTAGCAATTGTTTACCATATAGTGAGTATTTAAAAATGGAATGGAATATCACCAGCAGTAAGGTGTGGAATGCAGTCAGGTCATTCCGAGGTTTGTATGTTAACACTGCTTTAACAGTTAAGTAGGGTTTAGCCTAAGGTTACATGTTGCAGATATAATTCTGCTATATACTGTATGTAAAATGTTTACAATTATTAATGTCCCTGGTGGTGAATGTGCTAAAAAACGCATAGTTCGGATTTGTATTTATTTATACATGGCATAAATGTTTTTTTTAATATATTTTATGTTTTATAATAGTAATCAAATAAAATAGACCAATAAGTATTTAAATAAGTAGTAAAAATACTGATTAAATTGCCATATTTTTTAAGAATAGCATGTAAACAGTAAATCCACTGTAGCAGAAAAAGTATAGAACCTGATCTGCTTATACAATCCAAATAGAGGCTTTACTTGCATTTTACAGTGCTAACCCAAACATCTCTATGGTTTGGACACTTTTATTAATGCTAGTGAAATAAATAAACAAACCCTTTTAGACCAATGGTCACTCAGGACCATTGCATTGATTTAACCAGCTCTTCTTCATTTAATCCATTGATTTGCTGTAGGGAAATTAAAAGGTGACTAGGATAATATCATTAACATTCGTAATGTTAAACAAGTACCATCCTATATATCAGAAAATGAACAGCCAATAATGTTAACACTGTAAAAGAAATCTGCTTAGACATTTTTTTTTAATGCATTGTATGTTTTCTGAGGTTGTGAAATCATGTAAATAACTGATCTACACTGAGCAAAATTATAAACGCAACATTTTTGTGTTTGCTCCTATTTATCATGAGCTGAACTCAAAGATCTACGACTTTTTCTATGTACACAAAAGGCCTATTTCTCTCAAATATTGTTCACAAATCTGTCTAAATCTGTGTTAGTGAGCACTTCTCGTTTGCTGAGATAATCGATCCACCTCACAGGTGTGGCATATCAAGATGCTGATTAGACAGCATGATTATTGCACTGGTGCATCTTAGGCTGGCCACAATAAAAGGTCACTCTAAAATGTGCAGGTTTATCACACAGCACAATGCCACAGATGTCGCAAGTTTTGAGGGATCGTGCAACTGGCATGCTGACTGCCGGAATGTCCACCAGAGCTGTTGCCCTTGAATTGAATGCTCATTTCTCTACCATAAGCCATCTCCAAAGGCATTTCAGAGAATTTGGCAGTACATCCAACTGGCCTCACAACTGCAGACCATGTGTAACCACACCAGCCCAGGACCTCCACATCCAGCATCTTCACCTCCAAAATCGTCTGAGACCAGCTACCCGGACAACTGCTGCAACATTGCATAACCAAAGAATTTCTGCACAAACTGTTAGAAACCGTCTCATGGAAGCTCAACTGCCTGCTCATCGTCCTCATCGGGTTCGTCATCGTAATTGACTTTAGTGGGCAAATGCTCACTGTTGATGGCACGTGGAGAGGTTTTCTCTTCACGGATGAATCCCGGTTTTTTCGCTGTACAGGACAGGTGGCAGACAGAGTGCATTGCATTGTGTGGGTGAACGGTTTGCTGATGTCAACATTGTGGATCGAGTGGCCCATGGTGGCGGTGGGGTTATGGTATGGGCAGGTGTATGCTATGGACAATGAATACAGGTGCATTTTATTGATAGTATTTTGAATGCACAGAGATACAGTGATGAGATCCTGAGGCCCATTGTTGTGCCATTCATCCACGATCATGCATGGCCCCATGTTGCAAGGATCTGTACACAATTCCTGGAAGCTGAAAACATCCCAGTTCTTGAATAGCCAGCATACTCAATGTCACCAATGTCACCAATTGAGCATGTTTGGGATGCTCTGGATTGCGTATACGACAGCGTGTTTCAGTTCCTGCCAATATCCAGCAACTTCGCACAGCCATTGAAGAGGAATGGATCAATATTCCACAGGCCATAATCAACAACCTGATCAACTCTATGCGAAGGAGATGTGCTGCAGTGCATGAGGCAAAGGGTGGCCACACCAGATACTGACTGTTTTTCAGACATCCCGGACCCCCCCCCCCAAAATACGGTAAAACTGCACATTTTAGAGTGGCCTTTTACTGTGGCCCGCCTAAGGCACACCTGTGCAATAATCATGCTGTCTAATCAGGATCTTGATATGCCATACCCGTGAGGTGGATGGATTATCTCAGCAAATGAGAAGTGCTCACTAACACAGATTTAGACAGATTTTTGAACAATATTTGAGAGAAAGGCCTTTTGTATACATAGAAAAAGTTGTAGATCTTTGAGTTCAGCTCATGATAAATAGGGGCAAACACAAAAGTGTTCAAAATCCACTAGTATTGTTTACGTTGTTTTACTGATTCTATTAGATTAACTGTAGATCGTAAATACATCATCGTTTTACGGAAATACGAATTGTGTAAATAAGAATAACAGCGAGAAGACATAACTATGATAATTACGATAATGATAATGATCATTACGTGTGTATGTGACTCGTTTTAATATTTGTATTGTGAAAACACAAACGGGGATAAATAGTACTCGACTTGAGTTTCTAGATGTTGAAAAAGATACATATGTTTTCCGGAAAGAGAGTTTATAACAAGTTTTTAGACAGATTTAG
>BLSH010544147.1:171738-188219 GCA_018402905.1 Glandirana rugosa | reverse complement strand
AGTTGTACATATCAGAGGTTCAGTATTTAGGACAGCAGGTAGGAGGAGGCACCTGGAGATCTGAAACAGGAAAAATTGAGGCCATCATGGCCTGGCCAACCTCTCCAGCCAAAATACAGCTTATATCAGTCTTCGGTACAGCTGGCTACAGCAGGAAGCCTCTTTGCAAATACAGTAGCCTGGCTTAGACTTTGGCCTAAAAAAAAGAATGAGCCTAAAACGGTGTTTTGGACATCAGAGCCTGTGACATCCCATGTCCACACCTTCCTCAAGGACCAGAAAAGAGGGTCTGCATCAGCAGTCTACAGCTCTCTTGTGAAATCAAACATCAAAGAACAGCAGCTGAGATCTATGAGAGCCACTTGTCCATCTTGTCCACTAACTGAACTCGCCAAGCCACACTTTGTTAAGTATTTTCCCTTTTAAAAACGTTATTTTCTCTTTTAAAAATGTTCTGTTTTTCTGTTACATAATGGTCTCTTTTTCCTTTGTAATAATCTTTTTATGCAAACATTGTATTTGCACAGTGTTACCTTTTCAATTAAACAATATTTTAAAAAGTGTTAATATAGTCTCTAACGCACTAATGCAAAACTTAACCACTTCAACACTGGGAAAATTCTGACACATACAGTGGATATAAAAATACAGTGGATATAAAAAGTCTGCACAACCCCTTTAAAATGTCAGGTTTCAATAATGTAAAAAAAAACGAGACAAAGATAAATAATTTCAGAACTTGTTTCACCTATAAACTGTACAATTCAATTGAAAAACAAACTGAAATCTTTGGGGGGTGGGGGGGTGAAGTAAAAACAAAAAAATAAAATAATGCGGTCGCATACGTGTGCACACCCTCTTATAACTGGGGATGTAGCTGTGTTCAAAATTAAGCATTAAGCAAATCACATTCAAACTTCAAACTTATGTTAAATAGGAGTCAGTACACACCTGCCATCATTTAACATGCCCCTGATTAACCCCAAATAAAGTTCAGCTGTTCTAGTAGGTCTTTCCTGACAGTATATGTAACAATAGCATTTTTTTTGTTTCTTAGAACTTTCTTAGAACCCCCAAACATTATATCTATCTATCTATCTATCTATCTATCTATATATATATATATATATATATATATATATATATATATATATATTTGCTAATCAGATTATAATACATCAATTTAAAACAAAAAATAAATGAAAATAACAAAAACAGTCCACAAGTGTTGTGATGTCTTAAAAACCTCTGGTGTCAATTTTCACCATCCACCACCTTTTAGTGATCTTTAAACATCAGTGCCTCCACCAACAGCTGAAATACTTGCTTACCAGCTCCGGTGGACCCCTCCCTGAAAGAGGTAGTTTGCACTTGTGGCTTAAAACCCAACCAGGGCCTCTCTACAGATCAGGTAACTCTCCTACACTGGATCACCCCTTGGCAACGTGTTAGATGTGAGAGTTTCAGAATAGAGGATGCCCCAAAAAGTTTGAGAAGGCGTGGCAGATTTGGATGTCAGACATGCCCACACTTGTTCCACTTTTTGAGATACCTCTGTTATGGATTGAGATAGCTACCCCCTCAAAGTGGTAAGTCAAAAAAATGCAATACATAGTGAATAAAGTTCAATTGTGTCACTCTTTCTTGAACAACAACATCAATGTGTATACCACCCTTCGGTGAAATATAGTGTTCCTAAGAACACTATATTTCACCAAAGGGTGGTGCAAACATTGCTGTTCCTAGGAACGCTATATTAAAAGTCAGCAGCTACAGTTTTTTTAGCTGCTGACTTTTGATCTTAGAGTATGGCCTTTAATTCTTGATATAGAGATATTAAGTTACTGGTAACAAGGTCAGATATGTTAATAAATGTCCTGGTCACTCCTAGTCACTCTACTATTTAAAAAATCCATGGCTGTTAATGATTTTCCGATTATCAAACCTCTTTGGTTTTACCCTTATTCACTGACAACGTTGAATTAGTATTAGTATTAGAGTCTAAGATCTCTTATAATGAATTTAAATTAAACATTCACAGATACAACAAGGTTACATTTACATTTCTTCAGATTTAGAAAAAATATATTATATTTAATCTCCGGTAATGACAGTTCTGCTACAATAATGAAAAACATCAGTAAGAACAAATCTTTAGCCACAGGAGATATTCTGATAAGCTTCTGCTAAAAAAAAAAGAAAGAAATCTTCTGGAAAGAGTCTCTGAAGCTGGGATTTTTTTTAGTTCTGTTCTACTTTAAAACAGAGTACTTTACATTTCCTCCAATCACGAATTCAGTCTCAAGTCTGTGTAATAAACACCACTTAGAAATGCTTTGTGCTTTCTTCAGGCAAATGTCAGAAGATAGATGAGGAACACGATGCAATTGCCAAATGCACAGCTAAAATTAATATAGGTGCTATTTATGTTTCCGTTTACAAAAAAGATGCTCTCATTTACTTCATCCTTTAGGAATACAAAAGACTAATAGGTTCAGTATTAGGTGGGATTCAAATTTGACGGTTCAAAACAGCCGGTGGCTTGCTTCCAAGCCCCAGCACTATTTTGCATGAATAGCACTTTTTTGCCATTGTTTCAACGATAAAACTCATTCTCTGTCAATACTAAGAACACTTTGATTTCCTCGGAGATAATTATACATGCTGTTCAAATTACACATTACAGCTTAACCCTTCAAACGCTAACAGCCTCCTAACCAAATGTGACGATTCTCAGAGCATTTCAAGCTCACCATGGTACTGTTCAAAACACAATTACTATAATTTTCTAGCAAGAAACCAATACTAAATTATGCTTTATTTTTGTTAGCAGATCTCAGACTGAACAAAGGACTTAAAAGTTTACAGATATTATGTGACACATTAGAACAACATTTTACAGGGCCTACCAAAAAAAAAAAAAGAAGAAGAAAGAAAGGAAAGACATAATCATCCCTGTGGAATTTTGTTCTCATCCTCCAGACTTTTCTTTCACACCCCAGTGCGGAAGCACAGCCCCCTCTCTAAGCAATTAGAGAGGATGTTCAACCTCTTCATACTTAGAAATCTGCAATTCGCTTTTAAATTTCCTGCAGCTGTCACTTGATGCTGCTGAGAGAGACCCAGCAAAAGCAAAATACTCATTCTCCTGGATACTGGAAGTCTGGGTCACAGCATACAAATCACATGTTTTTCCTTACATGTACAGTACAGTATATTTGCAGTGAAAAATGTACAGTCTATAGAAATGCGTGTATGCTGTATATGTCCTTCAATGCAGTAGCTGCAAATAAATCACTGACATAAATGTTTATTATTATTTTTTTAGCCATAAGAGTCATTCTTACTTTTCTGTAAATCAGGTTTTCATGTTATTGTTGATGTGGTAAAAGGTTGCTTTGAAAAGATAGGGGCACATATAAATGTAAGCCAGTTCACTCATAAATGTACAGTAGTCAGCATCACAGGCTGATATCAGCATTGTCGATGATATGCTGCATTTTACTTGCACTTGAAACTGCAAGGTACTAATGTGTCCTAAAGTTAGCTATAGATATTAAAAGACAGAGGCATATTTACAGAAAATGGCAATTATGACAAGCACTGAAATTGTGCCCATTTCCAAACATCTGACACCCATATTTCAGATAATATAATAATATATACTATTAACTCAAAATTGCAAGCCAAATTCTTTCTTCCTTGAACCATTTGCATCCAGGCCAATTCTGACACTTCACTCCTACATGTAAAAAATCAACTTATTTTGCTAGAAAATTACTTAGAACCCCCAAACATTATATATTTGCTTCATATACAGTATCTCACAAAAGTGAGTACACCCCTCACATTTTTGTAAATATTTTATTATATCTTTTCATGTGACAACACTGAAAAAATCACACTTTGCTACAATTTGAAGTAGTGATTGTACAGTTTGTATAACAGTGGACATTTGCTGCCCCCTCAAAATAACTCACAGCAATTAATGTTTAAACCACTGGCAACAAAAGTGAGTACATCCATAAGTGAAAATGTCCAAATTGGGCCCAATTTGCAAAGAACTCTCTGAGGATCTGAAAAAAAGAACTGTTGCTCTACATAAAGATGACCTAGGCTATAAGAAGATTGCCAAGACCCTGAAACTGAGCTGCAGCATGGTGGCCAAGATCATACAGTGGTTTTACAGGACAGGTTCCACTCAGAACTAGCATCGCCATGGTCGTTCAAAGGAGTTGAGTGCATATGCTCAGCATCATATCTAGAGGTTGTGTTTTGGAAATAGAAGTATGAGTACTGCCAGAATTGCTGCAGAGGTTGAAGGTTGGGGGGTCAGCCTGTGAGTGCTCAGACCATACACCGCACACTGCATCAGATTGGTCTGCATAGCGGCAATCCCAGAAGGAAGCCTCTTCTAAATATGATGCACAAGAAAGCCTGCAAACAGTTTGCTGAAGACAAGCAGACTAAGGACATGGATTACTGGAACCATGTCCTGTGGTCTGAGGAGACTAAGATAAACGTATTTGGTTCAGATGGTTTCAAGCGTGTGTGGTGGCAACCAGGTGAGGAGTACAAAGACAAGTGTGTCTTGCCTACAGTCAAGCATGGTGGTGGGAGTGTCATGGTCTGGGGCTTCATGAGTGCTGCTGAGACTGGGGAGCTACAGTTCATTGAGGGAACCATGAATGCCAACATGTACTGTGACATACTGAAGCAGAGCATGATCCTCTCCCTTTGGAGACTGGGCTGCAGGGCAGTATTCCAACATGATAACAACCCCAAACACACCTCCAAGATGTCCACTGCCTTGCTAAAGAAGCTGAGGGTAAAGGTGATGGACTGGCCAAGCATGTCTCCAGACCTAAACCCTATTGAGCATCTTTGGGGCATCCTCAAATGGAAGGTGGAGGCGTGCAAGGTCTCCAAAATCCACCAGCTCTGTGATGTCATCATGGAGGAATGGAAGAGGACTCCAGGGGCAACCTGTGAAGCTCTGGTGAACTCCATTCCCAAGAGGGTTAAGGCAGTGCTGGAAATGATGGTGGTCACACAAAATATTGACACTTTGGGCTCAATTTGGACATTTTCACTTAAGGGTGTACTCACTTTTGTTGCCAGCGGTTTAAAATTAAAATCCGTTTAAAATCCAATCCGGCATGCCCTGGAAGAAGTTTGAATTGTGACGAAACCGGTCAGGCAGATGTGCTGTCTCCAGGTCACCGTTCATTCTGTGTACGGATGTCTGTCTACTCCTGCTGTTTAACCATTTTAAAATTGTAAGTGCAATATTTTCTATGAAATCTATTGGATTTTCAACTGATTTTTATTTTTATCGATCGACTACAATTGGTTGATGGGATCTGAACTGATCACCACTGCAATCTGATCACTCCTTAGATCACTCCTTAGAGCCCAGTGGAGGCTGAATCCACAAAAGTGTTCCCTGACCCCCCATAATAGGTGGTCTAGGGGCTCTGGTAAGATCATATCCTATCAGGTGGAGGCTGATTTCACACGTTGGTGTTGGTGCATGGTGGATACTGCTTATGATCAAATCACTGCACGTTGATTCGTTTGGAGTGTCACAAAATCCCTTTTATACTGTATATACCTTCACGGTTTCACTGGACTTTTTGGTTTATGGGTTTTGCTAAAGAGTTATTTATATGCTGCACATTTGAATTATGCACTTATTAATTAATTTTTTATATATGTATATAATTTATAATGAATGCAAATGTTTCTCCAGTATTTTTTGATAACATACTGCATTCATCTTGCCATGAATCTTGACCAAGTTTCCTGTGCCTTTGTATATGACACATCCCCAAAACATTAGCATTCCACCTCCGTGTTTCACAGGCCTTGTTGACTCCTCTCCTAATATAGCATTTATGGTTGTGGCCTAAAAGCTCAGTTTTGGTCTCATCACTTCAAATTACTTTGTGCCAAAAGGTTTGAGGCTTGTCTCTGTGCTGTTTAGCGTATTGTAAGCAGTATAATTTGTGGCATTTGTGTAGTAATGGTTTTATTCTGGCGACTCGACCATGCAGCCTATCTTTCTTCAAGTGCCTCTTTATTGTGCATATAGAAACAGCCACACCACATGTTTTCAGCGAGTCCTGTATTTCACCTGAAGTTATTTGTGGGGTTTTCTTTGCATTCCAAACAATTTTCCTGGCAGTTGTGGCTGAAATTTTAGATGATCTACCTGACCGTGGTTTGGTTTCAACAGAACCCCTCATTTTCCACTTCTTGATTAGAGTTTGAACACTGCTAATTGGCATTCTCAATTCCTTGGATATCTTTTTATATCCCTTTCCTGTTTTATATTTAAAGGTTTTTTATTAGATTTTAAGAAAAAAAAAAAAAGGTTATCCCTTTCCTGTTTTATACAGTTCAACCATTTCCCGCAGATTCTTTGACAATTCTTTTGCTTTCCCCATGACTCAGAATCCAGAAACATCAGTGCAGCACTGGATGACAGATGCAAGGGTCTGTCAGGAGTCCAGAAACTAACTGACCTTTTATACACACTAATTACAAGCAAACAGATCACAGGTGAGGATGGTTACCTTTAATAGCCATTCAAACCCATTTGTGTCAACTTGTGTGCATGTTATCAGGCCAAAATCACCAGGGTATGTAAACTTTTGATCAGGGTCATTTGGGTAGTTTCTGTTGTTATTATGATTTAAAAAGAGTAAACACGGTTGATTGATAATAAATGGCTTCACTCAAACACTAACCATGAGTGAAAGAAATGTTTTTGTGTTATCATTCATATTCTCTGAAAAATGGCCAAGAAATCATAAATTCTGCCAGGGTATGTAAACTTATGAGCACAACTGTATACACAGTGATGGCCAAAAAAATTGGCACCCCTGCATTTCTGTCAGATAATGCACCACTTGCCCAGAAAATTGTTGCAATTACAAATGTTTAGGCATTTTCATGTTTATTTCTTTTGTTTGTATTGGCATAACACAAAAAAATTGGAAAAACAAGAAGCCAAATTTGACACATTCCATGCAAAACTCCAAAAATGGACTGGACAAAATTATTGGCATCTTCTCAAAATTGTAAGAAATAATTGTATTCCAAGTTTGTGATACCCCTGCAATTTGTAATTAAACTCACCTGTATCAATTAATAGGTGCTGACAATATATAAATCACACTGGCAACCAGTTAATATGGTGAAAAATAGACTCAACCTTTCTGTTGTGTCTCTGTGTGCCAGTGTTAATTTCGTCGATGAAAATGTTTTCGTGATAATTTTCAACAGCAGCATTTTTACAGTAACGAAAACAAAACAAAAAGTACAGCGCATTTTTGTCCACTGACGAAAACTATGACGAAAATCAAATCTGTTTTCATTAACGAACGAAAATGGGACAAAAATGTGAGGCAGGGACGTTTGCCCTTGAGAACTAACTTCCAATTTTCATGGAGCACCGCCTGCTTCCGCAATCCACTCCCAGCAAGTGAGCGCATTCGACTGTGCAGCATTGTGCATTAGAGGCCAGCTAGGCCTCCCAAGCCCCGACCAGACTGAGTCTGTGCCACTCCCGAGTTCTGACTCACAAGATGATTGCCAGGTGACCAGAGCAGAAAGCAGAGCAGATTGTGAGTGAGTACTGTAGTACATAACAATTACAGCAGGCCTGAGGCCTCCACTCATACCACTGTCTGTCCAGAGCACTGTGTGTGCATTACAGACCTCCTCTGACCACTGGTAGTGACATCCAGGGTGCTGTGCATTACAGGCCATCCATCAGACCATCATCCAGCACTGTGCAGCATTACAGACCTCCTCTGACAAGTGACCACTGGTAGTGCACTGCATGGTGGCACTGGCATAATTACGATCCTGTGAGTTTTTATTTTTTTGTATTTTTTGTTATTTTTATGTTACCCTTTTGTCAAAAAAGCAATATTCTTTTAATATACTTAAATAAAGACGTTATATAAAGACTATATATGTGTCTGTAGTGCATGTTCAAACCTTAATACCATAAATAATAACATATTCGATTTTTCACTCCAGCAGTAGTTTGAAAATAGTAGAGAATTGCTTAAATAATGCATTACAATTTAACTACACCAATTAGATTTTAGACGACTAAAATTATTTTAGTCGACTAATATGTACTGGAGATGTTAGTCGACTAAAACTAAAACACTTGCAGAAAACTAAAATGAGACTAAAACTAAAATGCCATTTTAGTTCTCGGACTAAGACTAAAACTAAATTGAAATTTGTTGCCAATATTAACACTGCTGTGTGGAACACGGAGCATGAAGAAGAGAAAGAGCAACAAAGAATTGTCTGAGAATTTGAGAACAAAACTAGTGGAAAAGCATAGACAATCTCAGGGTTACAAGTCCATCTTCAGAGATTCTAATGTTCCTGTGTCCACTGTGAGCAACATTGTCAAGAAGTATACAGCCCATGGCACTGTAGCTAATCTCCCTGGAGATGGACGGAAGAGAAAAATTGATCAAAGATTGCAATGAAGGATTATTTGAATGGTGGATAAAGAACCTCAATCAACTTCCAGACAAATTCAAGCTGACCTTCAGGCACAGGGTACAACTCTGTCAGATTGTACTATACATCGTCATTTGAATGAAAAGGGACGCTATGGTAAGAAACCCAGGAGGACCCCACTGCTGACACAGAAACATAAAAAAGCCAGATTGGAGTTTGACAAAACTTACCTGAGGAAGCCAAAATCCTTTTGGGAGAATGTGCTATGGACAGACGAAGCAAAATTACAGCTTTTTGGTAAACCCCATCATTGTACTGTTTTCAGAAAAAGAAATGAGGCCTTTAAAGAAAAGAATAGAGTCCCTACAATCAAACATGATGGTTCACTGATGTTTTGGGGTTGCCTTCCTGCTTCAGGCACTGGGTGCCTTGACTGTGTGCATGGCATTATGAAATCTGAAGACTACCAAAGAACTCTGGAGTGCAATGTAGCGCCCAGTGTCAGAAGGTTGTATGTCCGAGGTCATGGGTCTTAAAGCAGGAGAATAAACCAAAGCACACATCAAGCACCCAGAAATGGTTTAAGACAAAGCACTGGAGAGTATTGAACTGGCCAGCAATGAGTCCAGATCTAAATCCCATATAGCACCTGTGGAGAGATCTCAAAACAGCAGTTGGGAGAAGGAACCCTTCCAATCTGAGAGACCTGAAGCAGTTGGCGAAAGAAGAGTGGTCCAAAATTCCAGTAGAGAAGTGTAAGAAACGTATTGATGGTTACAGGAAGCAATTTAATTCAGTTATTTTTCTTCAAGGGGTGTGCTACCAAATTATTATTATTATACAGGATTTATAATTACTAAATTGAGGGTGCCAATAATTTGCAATTGCATCAATTCTCTGGGCGGAGTGGTGCATTATCTGACAGAAATGCAGGGGTGCCAATATTTTTGGCCATGACTGAATATTATATATATATATATATATATATATATACACATATACATGTTATTCAAAGTCCTACAGGATGTAGCTAAGATTTGCATGAAGAAGGGCTATTAGTAGAGTTGAGTGAACCCGAACTGTAAAGTTCGAGTCCGTACCAAACTTTTGGGTGTCCGGGACCCGGACCCGAACCCGGACTTTTCAAAAAAAGTCCGGGTTCGGGTCCGGGGTTCTGGTATTTTATTACACATGTTGAAAAGCTGCCAAGGGCAGCCAATCAACAAGTGTTTCACTGGTTTTCCCTAGAAGCCATCACAGCCATGCCTAATAATGACATGGCTGTGATTGGCCAGTGCACCATGTGACCCAGCCTCTATATGGGGCTGGAGTCACCATGCTGCATGTCATATGCTCTCAGGTTAGTTTAGGGAGAGGATGCTGCTGGCTCTGTGAGGGACAGATTGCAGAACATCTCATCCTGCATTACTGAACGATCTGATTGTGGACTAGGGAGAGATACTAGTACTGCTGCTTTGAGGGACAGATTGCACACCTCATCCTGCTGCACAGAACGATCTGACTGGACTAGGTAGAGTCTGTTGCTTTAAGGGAAAGATTATTCTTCCAAAATCATCATCAAGTTGAACAGGGAAAGGTTCCAGCTGTTGCTTTAAGGGAAAGATTAGTGTTCTAAAATCATCATCAAGTTGTACAGGGAAAGGTTCCAGCTATTGCTTTAAGGGGAAGATTAGTGTTCTAAAATCATCATCAAGTTGTACAGGGAAAGGTTCCAGCTGTTGCTTTAAGGGAAAGATTTGTGTTCTAAAATCATCTCCAAGTTGTACAGGGAAAGGTTCCAGCTGTTGCTTTAAGGGAAAGATTATTGTTCTAAAATCATCTTCAACGTGTGTGGGAAAACCATACATGTTCTTTTTGTTTTGGGTAGAATAGAGAAGCATTTAAGACCTCTTTTTTGCTTTCTTTTTACATTATTCTGCAGCGTGGGGGCTGGCAGGAGGAATTACAGTGATTGATAGAAGGCCAGGAATCTGATGGTGTTTTGGATAAAGAGGATTCTCTGGCACTGTAAATCTTTAAAAAGGCAAACATCAGCATCAAGGGCAGTAGGACAGTTACGTGCAATATCTCTCCTTTACAGGGGAAACTACTTCAACTTTTTTAAATTTGGGACAGGGTCACGTGAAGTACATATCTGTGGGAAGCCTTGTTTATTCACTACATATAGAGGCTCTACCATCTATATTGCTATATATGGGGTTATGCTCTACTGCTCCTTCTCACATTAAAGTCTATGAGTCAGGAAATCCATAAATACAATGTACTTTCTGAGTGGGTAATATTTTATTCCATTTGTTTCTATGCAGAAGCGGAGAGGTTGCAATGATCCGGTAGAGAAATTGCATTGAGCCACTCACAGCTTCCTACATCAGTTAGCCTGCAAATCTTTAGAATGTAACTCCAGCCAGAATCTCTTTTTTTGATAGCGTGTGGAAGGGTTAAAACCTTTGACAACATTTTATTGCTTCTATGTCTCCTATGGGGGATAGCTTTTTACTGACTATTTAGTAAAAGGTCCTGGACAGCATAGGAAATGAAGATTATTCCCCCACTCCCTGTTTATTTGACTTATGTCAGAGATAACAGGGAGTGGGCGGGGGGGGAGGGGATTCCCTTCAATGGGGGCAAAGGCTATATTAAAAACTATAATACCTTGAAATATGTGCACAAAGAACATACCCTTTATTTTTCCTCAAATACTGTACCCTACAAAAGGATGGGGTGATAATGTATAGAAATAGTGCTGGTAAAATTGTTTTGGAAACAGGGTAGCATAAAGTGCTGCTGTTATTTCCTAACCTATTTTATCAGGTACCAGAGAACACTCACAGTGCATCACTAATGCATGCAAACTAATAGTCCATAGTATTGTTTGGTTGAAAGCTTAGCCTCTCTCTGTGACCCATCCTAACCCTAGCTTGAAATGGTTGATAATAATGGACTAAATAGCTAACATTATACAAGAAAGCAATTCAGTAGTTACTAATGTTAGAGGTTTTTTTTGGCTCTCTAAATAAAACCTATATGAATATGAAATTGAGTCCCTTAAAACCTCTTTCCATATCATGAGATGAAAAAGAGGGCCAACTTTAAACAAAAAGTATTTTTTAGGCAAAGGACACATCCATGTATTTGTCCAAATCGGATTGGTGAAACCCACAAGTGCTTTTTTCACTAGTACTTTTTCTGTATACTGGCTTTTCACAATAGCACATACAAAAATTTAGAGGTTGGAACTCAAGTAGTGTTGAATAACAGTTTTGTTAGTAAAATAGCACATTGTTCTATAGGGGTCAAAACATCTGAGCAAAAAGAGGAACAACTGAGGGGGGAAGATGGATTTGGCTCCAAAAGAAGGACAGTCCCTCTTAGAGAGGGGCAGTTGGGAGCTATAGCTAAATCAGAGAATGAAAACAATTGAGTATTAGTACCCCTCATTCTTCTTAACTACTGTCATTACAGCTGGGCGACTTGAGGAGTCTGTGTCCTTGTTCAATAATGTATTGAGCTTGAAGATCAGTTACAACTGTCTGATATCCTCACATGGGAAAAAAATAATTTCTTTATTTAAGCACCAAGAAAGCAGGGTGCATAGCAATGACTG
This sequence comes from Glandirana rugosa, assembly GCA_018402905.1. NCBI lineage: Eukaryota > Metazoa > Chordata > Amphibia > Anura > Ranidae > Glandirana > Glandirana rugosa. The sequence continues at coordinate 176,098 of BLSH010544147.1, read as the reverse complement.
AATGAAAAGAGGAATGTTGATGTCAAAATTAGAACACGTCAATCATAAAATGAGATAGCTGTCAATTTCTGCTACAGTGTACAGCTAACTGGTGCAGCAGACACAATCCTTCCCCATACTGAGTACCTTATAATGAAAACATGGAACAATAATAATCAACTTCTACTCTCTAATTATGCTAGCTATAACAAGTCGAAAATTATGCAAGTTATAAACAGATTTATAATATGCCTAGGTGGAATGGTTTGTTATAATTGGTATTATTAAAAATGGGGCATATCATTATTATTATTTTTAGTGTTGGGCATACCCAGATTTTTTTCTTATATGATCTGTTTGCTTTTGATAAATCATAAGCAGGTAATTATAAATATTTAAAGACAGACATAACATTAGCAAATACAAAAAAATGATAGCCGTGAGAGTACAGCTCAAATGATCTTACAATAATTCAAAAGCCTGAGACTCTAAGGCTTCAGTGGGAAAACATGAAACGCAGCAAAATGCGCCGATTTTGCCGCGTTTTGTGGCCAACTGTCAAAACATTCCTATCCTGAATGCAATTCTTACATGTTCGGGGGGGGAGTTGAAGCTCAAGTTTAGGAGCTGTAGTGTACATGAATCCTTAAATTTGTTTGAATGTCTATAGCAGGTCGGGGCATATTTATAAAGCAGCGAATGTGATAATCACCAAAAAATGTATTGCAGGTGAATCATTCTTTTCAAATTTGACTAGATTTAACATTGCAGGGTCAGCATAATGCTCCAATATAAGCAGAGAGAACTCATTAAACAGGCCCCCTCCACCAGTAAGTCCAACACCCCTTCACATTGGAATCTCTAGGTCCTCGAGTTGGTTATTGGTAGATGTGAAGCATCCATTTTCTGAATTTTCTGAGCAAGCGGTGTCTACACTAAAGCATTCATCCCATGAGTTGCCTGCTGAATATTTGGTCTTAGGCCACAGAGTGAACGTCTGAAGATGATCCACACATGAGTGAGCCCCACAGCATTAATGTGGGGTGCTCCACCTTTAATCCACAACTTCTCTATACATACACACAAGTACAGAAGTCATACTAAAGCAAACAGCTATCCACCTAATCAGCTGGAAATACCACTATAGATTCAGAAATGCACAAGTAAAATGCAAAAATACATAACAATTTGGCTACCACTAGCTTTCCCAAGAGAGGAATACAACTGACTTTTATTGACAAAAGATGGCTTGGTATTTTAATGTAGCTCATCAAATCATCATTTGAGTTGCTTTTTTCTCTTCATTACCAACAAGATTAGGCTGTGGGTTCTACTTATGCACACAAGAGACACATATTCCAGCCTATCTAACACAAACACATCAATAAGAACATTATCAAGAAATCTCTAGGCCTCCGTAGATCATTAAAAATGCCAAGATCACAGACTACGCAAGAGCTATAATTCTGAACACCTACTTTTTATCAATGCTAAACTGAAGTTTAGAAGGTAAGAGTATTTAATGAGGCAATGCCATGGCTGACAATTATGTTCCGTAAAGTACAGAAAGCAGCATTATAAAAATGCTAACTTTAATTAAATAATATACAGCATAAACAGTGAGGCAGTGGAGTGTACTCTCTTGAACATGTTAATATTAATGGTTCAAAGAGTTCATAGAGTAGATGGCATTTGCAATCAGAAATGCAGCCAATGTTATTACCATTCAAAATACTAACTTTTTTATGCTCACATTTACTCTCTGTTCCTTTTCCTTGCATCTCATCAAACATTTATGAAAAGTGGCAATGCCTTTGTGGGAAGGTGAAGGCAAGATATTGATACACACTGAAAGTGAAAGCATGGATGAAGTGGATATAAAATGCCTTCCCCTGCAAAGCTTTATAGAAATGAAAGATTATGATTTTCTTATTATACGGCAATGTCCCATGCTTGTTAAATTTTACTCATTAAGAAGTACTCTTACTCCTTGAAAGTAGCATCATTCATTTTTAGTGCCAGCTGTCTCAAAGACTTCAATACAATTGTGCTCTTTGAAGTAAGAATTTTTCTATTAAAATGACATTTTTGATCCATAACATGAAGACCCACTCAATTGAGCTATTGTACTTTGACAGCTTTGTTGTTAAGGTCAGCACTGCTGTACTATATACATATACAAACATGATTATCAAAGGGATTTGAAGTAAACATTGGGGCAAGATAAGGGCATTTGTTCCATATGAGAAATGAGTGGCAAAAAAGACAGGGCTCAAATGGAAAGAGTCAAGCTGGAATAGCACAATATTAACACAGAATATATCACACATTTAACAGTGTGCACCAAGCACAATATATAGCAGAATAGAAATGATCCACGACTTGAACATCTGGATACTTGTAAATTATGACACATATTCAGCAATCAAAGCAGCTTCCTCAGTGCATTTCAAATGATGTGCTGTGCTACAATCAAAAGGCTTTAAAGCAGCTGCATTCTTAAGTTTTTACATTTTTTTTCATTTTCTTTCTCAGTTAGGCACTGTAATAGCAGCTAACGGATTATGAGAAATATTGAAGTAATGGAACTGCTATATTCTTTCATCTTTGTTACACCACACAAATAGTACATTTTTTTTTTCACTAGATATAGAGCAGAGAATACAGGACCCTCAGACTGCTACATATTCTACAATGATAAAAAAGGCATAAGGGAAAACTCACACTGGTAGTTTCCTCTGCCCATGGTATTTTGCACTGAACAAACTCACCAAACGCTGCAAAAGAGGCTTTTATTGAATTGAATGTAAGACAGAGCAGAATATAATTGTGCATTACCAAAAACACTAAAAAAAGTCAGCATGTGTTTCTATTGTTTTTGCTGTTTCACCACTCACTCTGAATACTCACAAGGAACATATATATATCTCTGACTGTACCCTGCACACCTAGCCATGAAAATGGTTACAAACCAAGGCTGTTTCTAGAGGCCTAAAAGACTTGGGACACCTCTGGGCACCCAATCTAAAGTGGTATCAGGCTTTTAGATTAACTGTAGGAAAAGTTGGCAAGGCTTTTTCATTTTGATTGTTGTATAGGGTAAGGGAGGTGAAAAGGTTAAAATATATAGGTCACAGCAGAGGCACTATAGAGATCAACTTTGTTAGAAATGAGGGAAACATAAAAGGCTTAAAATGCAGATGCGAATTCACCAGGTGTGCAGGTGACTTTGCATCTTCATATCTGGTATGGCACAGCACCCTCCATGGTATTCACTTTGGGCACCCATCATTAAAAAGGTCAAGTATTAGTGAGTCAAGTGAGGTCAAGTGAGGAGTGTGGCTTCTATTTCAGTTCACAGACATTAAAAGGCACATTTTTTTAACAATACAACAGTAGTTGAGTTGTTAAAGTGGAACTAAAGATAAAACTTTAAAAAAAGGATAAAGTAAGGGGGGTTATAAGAGTAAGGGATGTTTATAACTCCTGTCCTTTTTTTGCCATCTGTGTCTCATTAGGGAGATTTCTTTTTACTTCCAGTTTCATATATCAGAAAGTTAGACAAAATCCCTCCAAAGTAACTATAATCACCAGAATTAGTGTCCCTAATTGGAAGATTTCCCCTCTATTCCTGCTCTGGTGCCATCGAATAGTTTAGGCTTTTCTTTGACTCTCTGTGATAACAATCACCAGAACAAATAAAGAGGGTAAATCTTCCTAATAGGGACACAACAGCAATAAAAACTTGACCGATGTTCTAATTCCACTCCACTCTATCTAAAATAAAAAAATGCCTTTAGTTATACTTTAAAACAAAATAAGAGCAGATGAGTAATAAAGTTAGCTTACTGAACTCAAACACAGGCCTAAAAACAATTCCTACACAGTTTAGAAGACCCAAAGTATCCCTCATATCAGGAGCAACTTACCAAAGTAAGGAACTGCAGATAATATCTAAGGCCCTATAAGGCTTTACACTGTTCCAGAATATAGCAGGTATTTTGGGTTCAGTTTCCAAATGACTAGTAGACAGGACTAGGCAAATCAAGAGAATTAGAGTCAAGCTAACTCTTTGTTAAATTTGGTAAACATTGTGTTATTCAAAGCTGGGAAATAGTCCAGAAAGTTAGAATGATACAATATATGTTACTAAACTCCCCAATCAGAAGGTAACATCTGCCAGCTTTAAACTTCCAACAATGTATAATATATTTAGTGTGTCTACTCCCCAATTACAGGAGGACCAAAAACAGGAAAGGAAATGAGGAGTCAGTGGAGGCTCGTCCATAAGGGCTGTACGGGCGGCGCCCCACCAAAAAAATAAGTAAGAAATAAAAATAAAAATTAACTATAATTATTAACCAACAGCAGCACAGCTAGA
>BLSH010544147.1:158221-170953 GCA_018402905.1 Glandirana rugosa | reverse complement strand
AAGAGGAATGTATAGTCATGACAATTCCTCTACAATAACTGCTTTCCAATGAATGCCATCTTAAAGCACCTGATTTTATAATTACATTTTGAACTTTTTTTGACAGATAATGAAGATTTATGTTAGGGAAGCCGGTCAGTTCCTAAAACCAGGCACATTTCTATGGCTCACCTTGTGTCAGGGGTTAGTGGAGGATTTCCAGCGTTCCTTCTATAAAATAAGGAATTAGGATGGAGCTTGATGGGATATGAAACCCCACATAATGCCAGTCTGTGCTGGGTTCCTGTGCAGACCTCACAGCTCATGTAATTCTTTACCTTTGGGATTTAATGGATGAATGAGCCAGCAATATTTTATTGAGAATTAGGACTGACAGCTGAGTTATACTGTACATTGTGTACAGAGTGGGTGGAGCCTATACGGGGTGTGGCTTCTAAGAAGTGGGATGGGGCAAAAAGGAAGAGCGGGGTCTGGCGCCCCACCATCTTAAAACGTCACCAGCCGCCACTGTGAGGCGTACATGCTTCAAAGAAAGATATGGACTATGCGAATATGTCATTGAAAGGTTGATACATAGGGGTTGATTTTCTAAAGACAAATAGACTGTTTAAGGGATACTGTACTTTGAAAGAGATTTTTTTCCAGAGCTTAATGATTCAGGTGAAACTCTGCTGACTCCCATCCCCAATCATGTGCAGCCAACCTTTCTTTTCTTATTTTCATTGCACATGATTAGGTATTATTTGCAACTTGAAATTTCACAACATATATGAAGTTCTGGGGAAAATCCACCTGCAATGTGCAACTTCCCTTGAAAAGTGAACAGTCTATTTGCCTTTAATAGATCAACCCTGTCGTGTCTAATATGTTATGGAGAAAATGGGTGTATTCCTGATATCCAGTTGTACACCCTGGTAATCCAAAGTTTCAGAGTATTTTCTGATAAACAGGATCCTTAATAAAGGATGGATCTTATCCAACAACATATAACTTCAGAATCTCACAAAAGCTGCAAGGTCTCTGTAGATCAGAAGGTTGTTCTTCTCATGTATTTCATACAAGTGAATCAGAGGAGAGGCTGCAAACAAAGAATCTACATAGATGTCTGTTCATGTCCTTCTGATGCATATCACCAACATGTGTAAAATTGCTCCAAAGATGCCAGTTACAACAGTCTGGTACCTCCCAGGGATAACTAACTATAGGCATGCTGATGCTAGTCTGTACACTATTCAATACCAAGAGGGGGCTCTTTCTCAAGTGCTGACAGGCTGAACTAACTAACTAACTAACTATCATAGTATAGGAGTTGGGCCATACTTCCTCAAAGATACCAAAGGCCAAATACTAGATTGATTCTCCATTATATTCAGTCTTTGAAACGTATTCATTTTAACTTAAAGTAGAAGTCCAGTCAAATACTAAGCTTAAACCTACTCCCATTCTAAGCCCTATTCTAACTACCTGTAAAGGAAAGAGGTCTATACTTACCTATTTCGAGGGGGCTTCGGTCCAATCACATGATCGACTCCCAGCACTAGATTCAATGTAGAGGAGGGACAGCCAACAAAGGATACTCCATAGTAAGCTTATGGGTGACATCACCACACAAGCATTGCAGCTGTTGTTGGCAATCTCTCCATTTGACTGAAGGCAGCCACTGGGAGATTGTGTGACCGGACTGAAGCACCTTCCGAATAGGTAAGTATAGGCATCTTGTCTTTAGTTAGTATAGAGCTTAGAATGGGGGTGAGAGCAGGTTAAAGCATATTTAGTATTTGGCTGGACTTTTACTTTAAAAATATATTTTTTTAATGAAGAAAAATCCCAGCTATAACGGTAACGTGAAAAAATAAATAATTTAAAAAATCAGTCTTCAATATTTATCATTTCAAAGCAGTAAGTTCCCTTAATAAATAATTCCTTAGTCAAAACATTTGTTTTTTTTTCTGTGGTTTATAATCAAGCCATTGATAAGAGGTGAAGCATTACACAGTCTAGCTGTTTTTTAGATGGATTGAATGACAGGCCCCTGTCTATAGCATCAGCATACGCTGCCAACCAACTATTCCATGAATTCCATGAATAGAACAATCAATCTGACAAGTCCCAAAACTTTATCCAATCACTATTGTTCCACCAGAAATAAAGCCCCATACACATGGGCAGAATGTCTGGAGACAAAAAAAACAAACATCCGTCATTCTACCCATGTGTGTGCCGGTCTGTCTAACAGAAGCCGGCCATTTGGACATGCATGCTGGCAAACCAGTAGCCAACCGACTCCCGATCTGCAGTCTCAGCCGATGGCAGAGAGCACTGATCGGAGGATTCTGGTGGGGGTCTGTCCACCTGTCACAACACAACAGCTCAGTGGGGGAGATCGCTGGACTAACCTCGTGTGGTTAGTACAGCGGTTCTGACCGGAGCTGTCAGCTTCTTTTCATGGAAGCCAAAAAAAACTGTAGTGTGTACCCAGCTTTAGTCTGTAGAGGACCACATGTCTCCTCTGCACTTTCTCTACCACAGGCATAAACACAAACACTCAAGCAGCCCAAGGATTCATGTTTATTCTTACATATAACCAAATGGCCACATTGAGCACATCTGACTGTCATCTAAGGACTATGGCAATCTTTATATGTTTCCAGCTATAACTGAAAAACACAGAAATATATATTATATATACTGTAGATCACCTCCGTTATCCTCTAAGTCTTACATTACAGTGCAGAAACTGAGCAGTTAAATTAGCATTGCAGAATTTGATTCTATCATAAAGTTTCAGAGAGATGATGACGGTATGCTTAATAGAATGTGGAACATAGAGCTGTTAATGCATTTAAAGTAACACGTTTTCTTTGTTACAGAAATGAAGAAACTGCCATTATCACTTAGGCCTAGCTATGTATCAAATGAACCGGTTACAATGGCTGTCAATTGGAATTTGGTTGCTTCAAGAGCCCATCCAAATTATAAGATGATATTTATTGCACGTGCACAGACAACACAATCCACTCGTCTGCCTAAAAGACAGCTACAACCTCTAAAATGTAATTATTAGAAGATTATACAATGTATTTATTGTTATTTGCTTTAATAAGCTACATGTGAGATGTGTGGTAAATTAAGCAGTAATATTACTAGATCCCAGCACTGGGAAATGAGGTGCTTATCTTACTCTGATCTTTGGATTCAGCTGTGAAGATATATAATCGAAGTGATATTACCATACTCCATGGCTCTTTTTATACTAAAATAGATTGAATTCTTTGGCATTTTAAGACTCGGAAACATTCAAGCAACACATTTGTACATCAATCCGTTTTTTAGGCATATTAAGCTTGGATCAATTAGTAAAAATAAAGTAAGTAAAAGGGAAGCCTTACCATTTATATTCTTGAAGATGTTGAGGATGGGAAGAATCTGGCGGTAGTAAGGGACAAGAGCTTCACCCACCATTTCAGATGACACAACCAGATGCTGCAGAACCTTGAGAGTGGTGCAGATGACTTGCCGGTTGCGAGTGTTCAAGGCATCTAAAGCACAATAATATTATCTTACTTTATACATATCAGTACAATTTGATAGCCATTTTAGACAGTTTGACTGTCATAAATAACTCAATTTTGTTACAGACAAAAAATAAACTTGTATACTGTGCCAATGTCCGAATAAAAATCACTAGCAATACTCTAAATCTCATATAAATTACATCATGAATATGACAGACTAAGAAATGATCAACAGGGCAACAGAGCATGTGATATAAAGTTAGCAAGCATATATGTAAAGAATAAAACACATTTCCCTTGCATAGCTGATTTTTTTTGTTCAGAAATAGTTTTTTGCTAAAATATAAAAAGTACAGCATCTGCCACAAGTGTGATGAACAAAAAAGTCTCCGTATACAAGATTGAAAAGTATGAGGGCCATATTTGTAATAGTATATAGTTGCCATCGATGCATTTTTAATACATTTGCTTGCCATGTGGTTGTGGTATGTAGTCATACAACCACAAGGTTAAGCTATTTTAAACAAACCAGAAAAATGTCTGAACGTTTTGGCTTTAACCGCTTCCGGACCCACCCATATACATTTACTGCGACAGGGCGGTCCAGGTGCGCAAAATCACTTACCCATACGGGATTTTGTGTGGGAGCCAATCAGCGGGCCCGGCAGCTGTGATGGCCACCGCGACCCGCTGATTGAGAACCGAAAAAGCGGACAAAGCACGCCGCTGCTCTCTCAGGGAGAAAAAGATAGGGATTGTGTTTCAGCTAAGCTGAATCACAATCTTTTTTTTCTCCAGTGAATCCACTCCCCCCACAGTTAGAAAGCACCTCCTAGGGAAACATTTAACCCCTTGATTGACCCTGGTGTTAACCCCTTTCCTGCTAGTGTTATTTATACATTGATCAGTGCATTTTTATAGCACTGATCAATGTAATAATGTCACTGATCCCCAAAAAGTGTCACTTAAGGTCAGATTTGTCTGCCGCAATGTAGCAGTCCAGCTAAAAATTGCAGATTGCCACCTGTAAAAAAACAAATAAAGTACCGTATATACTTGAGTATAAGCCGAGTTTTTCAGCACATTTCTTGTGCTCAAAAAGGCCCCCCTCGGCTTATACTCGATTCAGTGTCCCGCAGCCTCTGTGGGTGGTCTGAAGAGATGAGTAAATTCACATTGCACAGAGCTCGCTGCTTCTAAGAGCCACTCTGTGCATGAAACTGGGAGATAATTACATTGGAATGCAGAGAGAGCTGTCAGATTTTAAACTTGATGTGGGGAGGTGGGCGGAATGAGCGGGTGTTAGCTGTTCAGTCCCGCCCACCTCCTGATCTCAGTGAAAATCTGGCAGCTCTCTCTCTGCATTCTCAGCATTCTCTGCATTCCAGTGTAATTAGGTTAAAGTTTCATGCACAGAGTGGCTCTTAGAAGCAGTGCGCTCTGTGCTTTGTGAATCTACCATATTCATCTCTTCTGCCAGTGCCAGCCAGTACCATCCAGTGCCAATCAGTGCCACCTGCCAGTACCATCCAGGGCAGGGGGTGAGCAGGTGGTAATGGTTATAATACCTATGTTCTGGCTACAATACCTGTGTAATGGCTGAGTCCCTGTGTTCTGGCTACAATGCCTGTGTTCTGGCTACAAGACCTGTGTTCTGGCTACAATCCCTGTGTAATGGCCGAGTCCCTGTGTTCTGGCTACAATACCTGTGTTCTGGCTACAATCCCTGTGTAATGGCTACAATACCTGTGTTCTGGCTACAATCCCTGTGTAATGGCTACAATACCTGTGCTATGGCTACAATACCTGTGCTCTGGCTACAATACCTGTGCTCTGGCTACAATACCTGTGTTCTGGCTACAATACCTGTGTAATGGCTACAGTACCTATGTAATGGCTACAACACCTGTGTAATGGCTGAGTCCCTGTGTAATGGCTACAATACCTGTGCAATGGCTACAATACCTGTGTTCTGGCTACAATGCCTGTGCTATGGCTACAATACCTGTGCTCTGGCTACAATACCTATGTTCTGGCTACAATACCTGTGCAATGGCTAGAGTACCTGTGCAATGGCTACAATACCTGTGTTCTGGCTACAATACCTGTGTAATGGCTACAATACCTGTGTTCTGGCTACAATGCCTGTGTTCTGGCTACAATCCCTGTGTAATGGCTGGGTCCCTGTGTTCTGGCTACAATACCTGTGTTCGGGCTACAATCCCTGTGTAATGGCTACAATACCTGTGTTCTGGCTACAATCCCTATGTAATGGCTACAATACCTGTGTTCTGGCTACAATACCTGTGTTCTGGCTACAATCCCTGTGTAATGGCTGAGTCCCTGTGTTCTGGCTACAATACCTGTGTTCTGGCTACAATCCCTGTGTAATGGCTACAATACCTGTGTTCTGGCTACAATCCCTGTGTAATGGCTACAATACCTGTGTTATGGCTACAATACCTGTGCTCTGGCTACAATACCTGTGTAATGGCTGAGTCCCTGTGTTCTGGCTACAATACCTGTGTAATGGCTACAATACCTGTGTAATGGCTGAGTCCCTGTGTAATGGCTACAATACCTGTGTACGGGCTACAATACCTGTGTTCTGGCTACAATACCTGTGTTCTGGCTACAATACATGTGTAATGGCTACAATACCTGTGCTCTGGCTACAATACCTGTGTTCTAGCTACAATACCTGTGTTCTGACTACAATCCCTGTGTAATGGCTGAGTCCCTGTGTAATGGCTACAATACCTGTGCAATGGCTACAATACCTGTGTAATGGCTGAGTCCCTTTGTAATGGCTACAATACCTGTGTTCTGGCTACAATACCTGTGTAATGGCTACAATAACTGTGTTCTGGCTGCTTGATTTCCCACCCTAGGCTTATACTCGAGTCAATAACCTTTCCCCGTTTTTTGTGGTAAAATTAGGTGCCTTGGCTTATATTCGTATCGGCTTATACTTGAGTATATACGGTACATAAATCTATCCCGTAGTTTGTAGACACTTTATCTTTTGCACAAACCAATCAATATACGCTTATTGGGATTTTTTTATAGCAAAAATATGTAGCAGAATACATATTGGCCTAAATTGATGAAGAAATTTGTTTTTACACTTTTTTTTGGATATGTATTATAGCAGAAAGTAAAAAAAATATAGTTTTTTTCAAAATTGTTGGTCTTTTTTTGTTTATACGGAAAAAAAATAAAAACCACAGAGGTGATCAAATACCACCAAAAGAAAGCTCTATTTGTGGATGAAAAAGGACATCAATTTTATTTGGGTACAGCAATGCACAACCGCACAATTTTCAGTTAAAGCAACGCAGTTCCGTATCACAAAAAATGGCCTGGTCAGGAAGTGGGTAAAGTGGAATTTCAGCAAAATTCTAAGCTAAACCTACTCCCACCCCCATTCTAAGACTATTCTATCTACCTTGTAAAAGAAAAGATGTCTGAACTTACCTATGAGGCAGCCATATGACCAGACTAGAGCGGCTTCAGAATAAATAAGTATACACATCTTTTTTTTTTACAGGGTAGATGGAATAGCCTTAGAAGAGTGGGAGTAGATTTAGCCTTAGTTAGAATTTGACTGGAATTACACTTTAACCACTTCAAGACTGCCCACCGCATATACTGTATACTGTGGCAGGGCGGCTCTATTGCGTGAAACAATGTACCTGTACATTGTTTTGTGTAATATATACTGCGTGCCTGCAGCATGGGGGGGGGGGGAGCCAATCCGCGGGTCAGGTTCGTTCTGACCCGCAGATAGGGGGCATTCTGACAGGGAAGTACACAGAGATCTTCTGTTCTTAGTAATCAGGAACAGTTAGAAAACACTTGCAGGGAACATGCTTAACCCTTTGATCACCCCTGATGTTAACCCCTTCCCTGCCAGTGTCATTTATACAGTGATCAGTCTATTTTTTAACACTGATCACTGTATTGGTGTCACTGGTCCCCAAAAAGTGTAATTTAGGGTCAGCTGGGTATGCCACAATTCTGCTAAAACTCACTGATCGCTGCCATTACCAGTAAAAACAATTAAAAAAATGAAAAGTCCATAAATCTATCCCATAGTTTGTACACGCTATAACTTTTGCGCAAACCAATCAATATACGCTTATTGGGATTTTTTTGTAGAAGAATACATATTGGCCTAAATTGATAAAGAAATGTGTTGTTTTTTTTTACATTTTTTTGCATATGTAATATAGCAGAAGGTAAAAAAAAAAAAAAAATATTTCAAAATTGTCAGTCTTTTTTGTTTATAGCGCAAAAAAAATAAAAACTGCAGAGGTGATCAAATACCACCAAAGGATAACTCTATTTGTGGGAAAAAAGGACATCAATTTTATTTGGGTACAGCGTTGCACGCCCACGCAATTGTCAAAGTAACGCAGTGCTGTATCACAAAAAATGGCCTAGTCATTAAGGGGGTAAAAGCTTCTGGGGCTGAAGTGGTTAAAGAAGTCTACCACCCAACATATTGGAGAGATTTGGTGTGCTAAACCATATTTTCATCATATCCTATCTCTTTAACTGCCATTAGTAATAACCAAGAACTATCAAAAATATGCAACACTGTCAGGAGCACCTTAAGAAAGGGAAGGGTCACAATAATAGTTATTATGTGGGAATTTTCAAGTCTAACTATTATTTTTTTCCCCAAAATTCACTATTACAACTCTGCATCATAATAGATTAGAAGCCCTCTCCTTCCTGTGAGAAATATGCACTGACTAGCAGGGGGTAACTAGATTTCACAGGGATTCACAGTAGAATTTTGATGGGACCCTATCAGTGGCAGGTGGGTGCATTTAACCTCACTGTGGTCAAAGATTGGTGGCATATTATATACCTCTATTTATAGCCATGTTTACAACCTCTTGCCACTGACAATCAGAGATTGACAACCTATAAGGCAACACTATAGGAATCCTATTTATACTCCTTTACACTGGTAGCCACTGCAATTGAATACTTTCACATTGTAGTCAGGCAATCTTAATTAGGTACAGGCAAGACTCCTGAGAGTTTGCTTCTTCCTTGAAATCAAGTGCTCTGCTGTGTGCTAAAGGACAAGAGATTCTTCTTTTCAGTCACTTGGGACTAAGCTTTCTTAGGGCAGATGCATTAACGTTCCAAAGATTTGAAGACATTTTTAACTGGTGGGAGAAATATAGATATAGCTAGAGATATTTTTTCAAAATCCTCTTTAAGATATGAACTTGACCCCCTCGGCCTGTGGCCCATAGCAGTTCCATGGGTTGCTGTAGCTGTAGTTTTACCCTTTTTGGCAGAAATATATGTTTCTGCATAAATGTTGATCAACAAGACAAGGGGTCTTCAAACTTTTCAGTACAAGAGGTACTTTGTATATTTTACAAATATTGATGGGATGAAAAAATACAAAACATAAAAACTTCAGTAACAAAAATAAAGTCGGTCCTTACATCAAAATCCCCACAGACCCCCCCCCCCTGCGTCAAAGTCCCTTTTACATTTGAGTGCCCCTTACATCAGAGCCCCCCTTACATCAGAGCCCTCATTAGCGTTCCCCCTTACACTAAGGTCCCCATCAAAGTCCCTTCTTACAATTCTTACATCATGGGGCTGGATACAATTTTGGGGAAGGCCATTTTGGCCTGCAGGCTGTGGTTTGGCAACCCCTGGTCTAATAGAAAACACATGCGTTGATTTACTAAAGTCAAATAGACTATAGCCTTTGCACTTAGTGAAATTGGTAAAGCTCTGTTGATTTCCATCTTCCAATCATTTGCAAGCAAAAATGCTGTTTTTTGTTTATTTTCCTTGAACCTGTTTGGGTATTTTTTACTAAGTGAAACTTTACCACATTTACTAAACTCTGGGGAAATGAGTGCAACTGTACTTGCAAAGTGCACAGTCTATTTGCCTTTAGTAAATCAATCACACAGTGTACCTTCATCATCATTATTGGCTTTTGCAAATTTATAGTTATTCAAAGGACATTATCTTTTCAAAAGCTGAAACATATATACACTTGCACAACTGAGAAGTCAAAGATGTTTTTTCCATCCAAAAATATGTTTCACTTTAGAATTGGGAGCAAGTGTTGGTCCAGTGTTGGTCCAGTGGTCCAGTGTATGTTTTTTTGCAATAACATACACAGGCTTGAATGAATTTAAGCCAGGGTTAAAATGTCATATGTTGATACAGAGCTCTTACCTATGTGGGCCAGTTAGAAAAACACTGATTATACTTTTCACGCTTTCATTTTTTTTCTCCTTGTTGATTGCTACAAAGCAATGTATTTCAGGCCCCTGAGGCACGGTAGGGAATTAAGCTGAACTCTGCTGGGAATTGTAAAAAGGCCTTTATTAGTCAAAGCCTTGAACGAAACTAAAAGATGGATTGCAGCCCTGATGTTATAAAACGCTGCCTTGTGTGACTGTTATTTGTTCCCACAGTTTCTGCTGACACCTCAAGCAGACCCCAAGAAGGCTATTCTTCCTTCACATTGGCTCTGTTATTAGTCTATTCAATAAGTAGAAAGAAATCACAGTTACTTTTTTTGGACACTATGACAACAGGAAGTCGACATGGGAAGGGACAAATTCAGGATCTCGTCTCTCTAATGATTACATTTTGCAAACTTTACAGTTCTTCTCAGAAGTATATGCACTGAAGCGATGAAAAAGACTTTAAAAAAAAAAAAGGAACAAAAATGAGAAGTGGATGTTTAGAAAATGTCTTAGGTTCAAGTTTTAATTCTGTAAAAATATGCACTGATTTTTAGCTAATCCAGTCCTTTAAGCAGCTATTTTTAAAAGTGTAGCAGAAGGAATACAAAATAAAATATAATTCAGCACTGATTTCAACATGACAATAGTTTACAGCTTTATAAGAATAAATAATTATTGTGTAAAGACAAGAGTCATAAGTCAGGTCCATAAATATTGGGACATCAACACAATTCTAATCTTTTTGGCTCTATACACCACCACAATGGATTTGAAATGAAACAAACAAGATGTGCTTTAACTGCAGACTTTCAGCTTTAATTTGAGGGTATTTACATCCAAATCAGGTGAACGGTGTAGGAATTACAACAGTTTGTATATGTGCCTCCCAGTTTTTAAGGGATCAAAAGTAATAGGGATCATAAATCAAACTTTCACTTTTTAATACTTGGTTACAAATCATTTGCAGTTAATTACAGCCTGAAGTCTGGAACGCATAGACATCACCAGTTTCATCCCTGGTGATGCTCTGCCAGGCCTCTACTGCAACCGTCTTCAGTTCCTGCTTGTTCTTGGGGCAATTTGCCTTCAGGTTTGTCTTCAGCAAGTGAAATGCATGCTCAATCAGATTCAGGTCAGGTGATTGACTTGGCCATTGCCTAATATTCCCCTTTATTCCCTTAAAAAACTCTTTGATTGCTTTCAAAGTACACTTTGGGTCATTGTCCATCTGCACTGTGAAGCGCCGTCCAATAAGTTCTGAAGCATTTGGCTGAATATAAGCAGATAATATTGCCCGAAACACTTCAGAATTCATCCTGCTGCTTTTGTCAGCAGTCACATCATCAATAAATACAAGAGAACCAGTTCCATTGGCAGCCATACATGCCCACGCCATGACACTACCACCGCCATGCTTCACTGATGAGGTGGTATGCTTTGGATCATGAGCAGTTGCTTTCCTTCTCCATACTCTTCTCTTCCCATCACTCTGGTACAAGTTGATCTTGGTCTCATCTGTCCATAGGATGTTGTTCCAGAACTGTGAAGGCTTTTTTAGATGTTGTTTGGCAAACTCTAATCTGGACTTCCTGATTTTGAGGCTCACCAATGGTTTACATCTTGTGGTGAACCCTCTGTATTCACTCTGGTGAAGTCTTCTCTTGATTGTTGACTTTGACACACGTACACCTACCTCCTGGATAGTGTTCTTGATCTGGCCAACTGTTGTGAAGGGTGTTTTCTTCACCAGGGAAAGAATTCTTTGGTCATCCACCACAGTTGTTTTCCATGGTCTTCTGAGTCTTTTGGTGTTGCTGAGCTCACCGGTGCATTCTTTCTTTCTAAGGATGTTCCAAACTGTTGATTTGACCACACCTAATGTTTTTGCTATCTCTCTGATGGGTTTGTTTTGTTTTTTCAGCCTAATGATGGCTTGCTTCACTGATAGTGACAGCTCTTTGGATCTCATAATGATAGTTGACAGCAACAGATTCCAAATGCAAATAGCACACTTGAAATGAACTCTGGACCTTTTATCTGCTCCTTGTAAATGGGATAATGAAGGAATAACACGCACCTGGCCATGGAACAGCTGAGCAGCCAATTGTCCTATTACTTTTGGTCCCTTAAAAAGTGGGAGGCACATATACAAACTCTTCTTACACCGTTCACCTGATTTGGATGTAAATAAAATCAAATTAAAGCTGAAAGTCTTCAGTTAAAGCACATCTTGTTTGTTTCATTTCAAATCCATTGTGGTGGTGTATAGAGCCAAAAAGTTTAGAATTGTGTCGATGTCCCAATATTTATGGACCTGACTGTATGTAAAAGCGATGTGTAAATTGACAGCGCTATATAAGTACCTGAAGTAAATAAAATAAAAAATAAAATAATGTGAAGTTGCCTGCTGTCTGTCAGTTCTGGATTAGAAGGAAAGCCTGTATTTTAGGAGACCCTCCTAAAGCCCCCATCCAATGTTGACTTGCAAGCAAGCTTTTATTTAGCGTGGTTGTGGGATTTTTTTGTTCATTGCCCCCTATTCAAGGGAATACCAGTCCATATGGCTGGTGTACTTGTTACTATCTCTTGAGAATAGGGGACTATGCCCTTTATCATGTACATATGACATTGTAGCATATTGTTTTACCATTGCTACAAATAAAAACCAGTAGCCATATCCACTCAGTAAATTATACGATGTTACAGTATACATGTACTATTTCCCGTATCAGGGGATAAGAGTTCTCTATCATTGTTCATGTGGTCGGTATACCTGACCATAAGGGAACTTATCCCCCGTTACTTGTTTTTTTAGGGTGTTGGTGCGATTTATTTTCGAACGAACGTTCAGTTGTAACCTACCCCCGAAATCCTCCCAGAGGATTTTATGTCCGAAAGGAAGATTAGGTCTTGACTGTCTGTCGTCCGTTGAAGTGTAATAAAATAAAAAATAAAATAAATGAAGTCCATGA
>BLSH010544147.1:115960-140855 GCA_018402905.1 Glandirana rugosa | reverse complement strand
GGGCGTAGCATTGGGGGTGGAGCCCGGCGACAAACTCAAAAAGTGAAACACACATAACACATACAGCACACTGTAATCTGTAAGATTACATTACTGTATCAAATCATTTCACATCCCTTTTGTCCCTAGTGCTTTGTCCAGTGCCCTGCATGCACTTTTATATTATATATGCCATTCTGCCTGGAAACTTGAGAATGTCCATGGCATCCAAAAAGCATCCCTTTACATCAAAAGTGTTTTTTGACCAGCTAGAAAGCAGCAATAGTAAATAAGAATCACTTGCAGAATTGAGTGATACTGATTAGAGTTGAGCGAACACCTGGATGTTCGGGTTCAGTGGGTTCGGCCGAACTTCGCAAAAAAGTTCAGGGTCGGTACCGAACTTGACCCGAACTTTACCCCGAACCCCACTGAAGTCAATGGGGACCCGAACTTTTCGGCACAAAAATGACTGTAAAAAAGTCCTGGAAAGTGCTAGAGGGCTGAAAAAGGAAGTAAAATGATTTTAGAACAATAATCTGTCCCTTACAGCAACAGCAGGAACCTGACCCTATAGGAGTAGGCAATGATTTTAGAACAATAATCTGTCCCTTACAGCAACAGCAGGAACCTGACCCTATAGAAGTAGGCGATGATTTTAGAACAATAATCTGTCCCTTACAGCAACAGCAGGAACCTGACCCTATAGAACTAGAAGATAATTTTAGAACAATAATCTCTCCCTCTAAGCAGTAGACTCTACCTAGTCCAGTCAGATCATTCTGTAATGCAGGATGAGATGTTATTAGATCTGCAATCTGTCCCTAAAAGCAGTAGTAGTAATCTCTACCTAGTCCACAATCAGATCGTTCTGTAATGCAGGATGAGAGGTTATTATATCTGCAATCTGTCCCTCACAGTGCCGGCAGCATCCTCTCCCTATACTAGCCAGAGAGCATGTGACATGCAGCACTAAGTGACTCCAGCTTATAATGAGGCTGGGTCACATGATGCACTGGCCAATCACAGCCATGTCATTAGTAGGCATGGCTGTGATGGCTTCTAAGGGCAAACCAGTGAAACGCTTGTTGATTGGCTGCCCTGCAGCTATTCAACAGGCGGGATCAAATAACCAAACCCAGAACCTGAACCCAAACTTTTTTTCAAATCTCCGGGTTCGGGTCTGGGTCACGTACACCCCAAAGTTCGGTACCGACCCAAACTTTACAGTTTGGGTTCGCTCAACTCTAATACTGATTCATGGGCAAATTCGTCATCAGACACTGAAGCTGACGACAGCGACAATTCTGCAACTGAGCAAATTTCAGTGTTTTTTACTTGATTAAACTATTGAATAAATTTTATTATTATTATATTATTATTTTTGATAATTATTTATAGTTATTTATATATAATATAATATTATATATATATATATATATATATATATATAATAATTATTTATATTATAATTTATGTTTTTGTTGTTTCAAGCTTTATCATACCTGGGATGTCTACTAGACTCTTGTTTGGACAGATTTAAGTGAGTTATTCCTAAGAATTACAAGCCTGCAATATAAAACGCCAAATTTCTATGCAAAACAATGTACCGCTTTGAGACGCAAACATCTGACATAATCATACCGCCAGGGAAGTTAACCAATAAAAAGAAAGGATGATATAATTATGTAATACTAATATTGCTGTACATTCTCTGCACAGTATGTAAATTATTTAGTTCAAGAAGAATGTGTCAATGAAAGGTCTTAAGTTAGCAACAAATGGCATTTTTGCATCTACCGCCAAACTTACAATAGCACAAGCTGATTATTGCTATTGGAATGGCTCTAAAATGGGCACAAATCATTCAATTAATTAATTCAGCAGATTCATGCATTCTGTCATCAGACAGTCTTTATTTGATTTGATTGTTTACCAAGGGTATTACCAGCTCCTAAAATGAAACAGCCAGTCAGAGTGAGCTAAGAAATTCCACATCTGTTTTGGCCATTCACAGGCTTCTACAATGCAGAGATACTGACACATTTAATGTTTTTTTTCCACCAAAATGAACAAGAAAATTAATTACAATGATTAGTAAAGTGTCTTATTATCAAGTGGGAAGGCTGTTTTTAGTATCTGAGTGAAGATTCCATTTGAAATATATCTGCTCTTCATGAAGCCAAGCTATATGCTAATTTACTCTGCATTGCTCGGCAGTACTTTGTTTCAATTATTTTACTGGTTTTATACAACAATTAAGCTTGCTAAATACATTCATAAACTGTTATTTCATATAGCTACCTTACAGTGGTGACTATAAAACATTATTTTCTCTTTTTTCCTATGATATTTTGTTCCCTCTACATTTTTGCCAATAGCATATAATTTGTAGGACATCACAAACAGGAATAATGAATAATGTTTGTTTAATTAGCCATATGTTAATAGTTTACGAGAAAGACTGCAGAATCTGTTTTACGATCTGAAAGAAAAAAAATGATCATTTGTGCTGTGCTGTGCCAAACAGTTTTTCTGAAATGTATTTGAGGAAAATTGCTGCATTCGGAATGTTTGCTGGTAAAATGTAAGCCTTTGCAAGGATTAAAATCATCCTTATGGTACTCAAGCCCACAAGTTACAAATAAAATCACAGTTTTTGGTTTGTAATTCTTTGAGGTTTAAATGTTGAATTCAAATAAACATGAAACATGGAAAATAAATCTGCTTTTAGTGTTAGAAAATATACTTTCATCTTTAGTATAGATCTTAAAGTGCACCTGTACTCAGACTATGGACATTAAAGTAATTACAAATTCTATTTTGACACACAGTAAAAAAGCTTAAAAACAAGTAAGTAGTAACCCAGAAAAAAGAGCAGAGTATAAATATATGACTAAAATATGACTCCCAAACTTTAAAACAAGCCATCCATTACCTCTCTAGCTGCAGGAATTGTGAAGTGGCTCATTCTCAAAGCTTCCCAAATCAGTTTTAATTGGAAAAGGCCTCTTTAACACAGGAGGTTGAGCCATGGTTTTGCCAACCCCTGACCATCACTTGAAGCCTATCATACAGTCAAAGTGGGCTGTTCACATGCCACAGCAGCTGCAGCAAATGTAATGTGGTATGTTGAGTTGGCAGGCGGCACCGCCGGTCAAACTTTTCCATTCACGTTATGTGGCCCTGTCATATCCATGGAAAAAAAAACAGACATTCATTAGGTGGCAGGGTCACCTCCTAAATGCCTAATAGTGGTAGCAAATGATGATGTTTTTTCAACCATCGGTTGAAGGAAAGAAAATTGCTTGATCCCCCAATTCAACTCAGTCAGCCAGTCTGCTACAATAGAACGTAGAAACTCTCCAATTAATTTCTCTGCATGTGCATTAGCTGGTGGTGTCTGAAAAAAGTAGGGTTTGGGAAGCCATAGAGTAGAAGAAGTAGACTCAATAGAAGGATTTTGGGGCTACACATGGGGGTTTGAGGCAAAATTAGAAGTTCCTGTATAGCAAGTTTCACAGATACCTATGTATTGGAAGGTGAGCACAGTTGGCTGTTAAGAGCACAGTGCTATCTCTTTGTGATGAGAAGGTTCCTGTTTGGCAGATTTATTAAATTCATTCCTATGACTGAAGACTAGGGATGGGCTGAATGGACCCCTGTCGGTTCGCACCAGAACTTTCTAACACTGCAAAAGTTCGGACCTGAATTACGAACCCCATTAAAGTCAATGGGACCCGAACATCAAAAATCAAAAGTGCCTATTTTGAAGGCTTATATGCAAGTAATTGGGCATACAATGGTTATAGGGGTCCAGGTCCTGCCCTGGGGGACATGTATCAATGATCAAGTGAAAGCATAAAAATGAAAAATTCCTTCCAATATAGTGCCTGGGGGGTGCCCTTAGTCTACATGTAAAGTGTCAGATCTTTACCATGTCTAGAATCTGCTGCAGTAATAATTGCATTATAAAGCCAAAAAAAAATGACATTTTCCCTGCAGGCTGCCTTTATTTTGCTCAGCAACAGCTGGGGAGCCAGTGTGTAGGATGAGGCCACAATGTAGTGCACTGGGAGCACAATTAGAGATTTTTTGCAAAAATTCTGGTGTCACTTTGACTTTGGATAGAAGTAACGGGTGCGGTAAAATTGGGCTTTGGGTGTCAGTGGTGCCTTCACACCATAACCCTATAGAGGTGCTCTTCATGAAGGCAAGAATTGTCCTTTCTGTAAAAAAAATTGCAATGATATGCACCTATCAAACAGGTGCAGAAAAATTGGTCTTTGGGTGTTGGTGGCGCCTTCCCACCGTAACTCTATAGTGCTACTCTTGTTGAAAGAAAGGATTGGCCTTGCTGTAAAAAATGGCAATTATATGCACCTGTCAAACAGGTGCAGAAAAATTACTCTTTGGCTGTCGGTGGCAGCTTCCCACCGTAACCCTATAGAGGTGCTCTTGATGAAGGTAAAAAAAATTGCAATGATATGCACCCGTCAAGCAGGTGCTGAAAAATTGGTCTTTGGGTGTTAATTGTGCCCATGAAACCTATACCTGGATAGCATGGGCAAACTCATTAAACAGAGGAAATGATGCCCTGCCTGAGGACTGACCACCACGTCCACCTTTGCCTGTGGACGCATTTGTTGCTGGCCTCCTTACAGTGCTACAGGAATGTCTGCCTCTCCTTGTTATCCTCTCAGACATTATTGGGAGGGAGAGGGCGGTGCTTATTAGCAGATGTAAAGAAGAAGTGGAAATCTGTACATAGATGCACTTTAATCAATGTAAAGTGGTGTTTGGTGCACTTTAATTTGAGTACTCACACTACACAGACACACTCCATGGATACACTATAATATACTGCAATATAATGCGTCAAACATACAGTGACGCACAGAACTATATGACGTTAAACTTGCAGTAACACACAAAACTATATGGCGTTAAACTGTCAGTAATGCATAAAGAACTATATGGCGTTAAACTGGCAATAATGCACACAGAAGTAAATGGCGTTAAACATGCAGTAATGCACACACAACTATATGGCGTTAAAGTAGCAACAACGCACACAGAAGTAAATGGTATTAAACTTGCAGTAACGCACACAGAACTATATGGCGTTAAACTGTAAGTAACGAACGCAGAACTATATGACGTTAAAATGGCAATAATGCACACAGAAGTAAATGGCGTTAAACACTGTTAAAGTAACGCACACACAACTATATGGCGTTAAAGTGGCAGCAACGCACACAGAAGTAAATGGTGTTAAACTTGTAGTAACGCACACAGAACTATATGACGTTAAAGTGGCAGCAACGCACACAGAAGTAAATGGTGTTAAACTGGCCGTAGCGCACACTGAAGTAAATGGTGTTAAACTTGCAGTAACGCACACAGAAATATATGGCTTTAAATTTGCAGTAACGCAATCAAATATACAGTGTTCAACCGTCACTACACTGACACTATCTGAACTGTCCCTACTCTAGCTATACACTATGCAAAGCTGAATGATGGTCCTCCTCACTACACTCACTCACTACACTCACAGTAATCCTAAACTAATATTCTACACTGACAAAGATTAGTAACACAGTCTCACTACACTACACTGAAACTATCTGAGCTGTCCCTACTCCACATATACACTATTGTATGTATGAATGACACGGTCTCACTACACTACAGTGAAACTATCTGATCTGTCCCTTCTCTAGCTGCACACTATGCAAAGCAGAATGATGGTCCTCCTCACTACACTCACACTAACCCAAACTGACACAAAACTAATATTCTACACTGACAATTGAAGCACAAAAACACAGTATAGCATACTAACTAACAGCACTGAACAGAGCCCTGTTCTATCTCTCTCCAACCGAAATCACATTGAAAATGGCTGCCAGTGAAAGAATAATTTTATACTGTGGGGCGGGAATGAGCCATGATTGGATAAAGTCATGATGACAGTGTCCAATCATGACTCTGACAGTGCTCTGTGCTCTGATTGGCTTAAGCTTTCACTGCTTCAGCCAATCAGGGCTTGCAATGCAGTGTTCAGCGCCGCAATGCATTGTGGTCGCTTCGGGGGGTGAATAAATGGTCGAACTACACATTTGTTCGGATGTTCGCTGAACGACCGAACAGCAAAAGTTTGGCCTGAACTTTTGCTTCGCCCATCCCTTCTGAAGAGACCCATGTAAATAGCAAGGAGAGAAAAAGGTTGTTGGATATTATTTTAGTGTCCAAAACTCAGACCACACTCTGGATTTCTAAAGCACAGAGAGAATGTGGCAAGTTTAAGCATAAGGCCTTTTCCTTTATTTATATATATTTTAATACAGACACAATAATAGATAATGTCTCTTCAAGACACCTCTCCTCTTAAAAAACATTACTGTAGATCCAATGCTTTTGACTGTTCTATATAATGCCAGTTTACTGAATCTCATTGAACTCAGCTGAAAATAACTTTCACCTTTTTGAAGATAAATATTATTAACAAATAATAATAAATATCAATATCAATAAATAATATCATAACTTTTGTGTGTTATGATCACCATACATATAATCTGGCTGTACAATCTTTGTACAATCAGATTTAACTAATCTATGAAATATGAAGACCTACCTAATGTATACAATTGGCAGGTCTTTGTTCTGCATAGTAGTTGGTAGATCTGAAGGAGATTTTACAATCAGATTGTATTGTGTGAGGTAAACTTTAGCTTTGTGAATTGATCCTAATGTGGCCTTGAACAGTCTTAACGTGATATTTCAACACACAATACTTCAGAAGTTGCTTAGACCATTTAGGATGTGTATGATAGGAAAAGGAGAGGGGGTAACTAGATCTGCTGAATTCCCTTTACTTACATACAGTCCCAGAGACTGCTCTGATTTAAGTTCTGATACTCATAGAGGTTAGATACATATAGCATGTTTTACTTCTAGCAGTAAGATATTTTAGTTGAATTAAACAGTAATGTGCTTTTCTGTGCGCTTTCATGCTAAAAAAAAGGGAAGCACGTTAAAGTACAACAATGGCCATACTGTTGATTTCAGAGAAATATTGAATGCTACTGCTCTGTGGTCTTAAGAGTGTGATAAAAGATGTCCTACAGGTATACATTTACTGCACTAAGAGATAGAGATGTAACTCAAAGCCACGGGGCCCTACAGGCAAAATCTGAACAGCTGTCCCCCTAGTAACTGCAGAACAACTTTCAGAGATCCTCTGTAATCATTTTATGCATATAACACTTTAAAATGTGTTATATTATAAACACCCATATATTTAAATGTGAAAAATTATTATTAAAGTATAACTAAAGGTTTTTAGATTCAGATAGAGTGTTGTGTTTGAACCACCATGAGGTTTTTATTACTGCCTGTGCCCCTCATTAGGAAAATTCTCTAATTGTCCTAATTACCAATGTCACCAGGAAAGAAAGTGAGGGTAAATTCAAAACTTTGAATTTCCATCAGAACAGGAGTTGAAGGTTAATCTTTCAATGGGCACACTTGTTCTCATGACAACTATCAAAGAGGGGATTTCCCTTACATTAAAAAGATAACCTCCTACACTAACAGTTTTAACTCTTACCTACGCTATCTAAAATTGTAAAAAAAAAAAAAATTGGGCTTTAGATATACTTTATATATTGTCAAATATATTAGTCCATTCCTTAAAGCGGAGTTCCAGCCTGGGGAAAAAAATAAAAGTCAGCAGCTACAAATACTGTAATATAAGAACACTCATCTGTCCAGGGACCCTGCATCTTTTGGCTTCGGGTACAGGCTCCGGCATTACAAGTAAGGGAAACCGACAGTAAAGCCTTCAGGCTTCACAGCTGGTTTCCTACTACACATGCGCGAATCGCAAGGCACTTTCTGAATGGTCCCATTGTCTTCTGGGACACACACAGGTCCCAGAAGGCAACGGGGTAAGGAGGAGGGCCAGATAAAACTGCGGAAGTGACATACTTCACCACGGTGACATGGGACAGAAGTCCTGAAGAAAACAAGCAAAAAAGGTACCAAAAAAAAAATCCAAAAACGGGAGGGGGGTATCAATGTTTTGAGATGTTCTCTTTTTGCCTAGAACTCTGCTTTAAGTCCACAGCTTTTCTTCTGATTTTAATGCAAATTGTGTACTATATTTCACTCTGATGCCTATGAAAATCCACAAGATAACAAAACCTACTCTCCTTAATACCTGAATCTACAGCCTCTGCAGGACATGCGCACACCCTTCACAGTAGATTCTTATAATCATAAAAAAAATGTATGATCTTAATAGTAGTCAATCTTTAATCTTGCGACCATTGGCACAAAATAAATCTTATTCAAGTTCTGTAAAAATATATACATACACAGCGGACCCCCAATGAGGTCAGTATGATGTAATGCACAGAGAAGAGTTTTTGATGTTATCGCTCACTGGAATCAGTAGAGAGTAGAGTTGGGTGGAGCCGATAAACAAATGGCGTTTTATTGCTATGGCAACTTTCTTAAGAGGGGTCCTCTTGAGAACGTTGGTATAGTAATAAAGTGGGTCAGAGGCAGAGTGACAGTGCTGGGTGGAAGCAATCAGTGCTGGAGACCAGGAGCCTGTCAGACATAGAGCAGATGGCTGTTAACGGGAGTGTGTTACAGCGGTGTGGGTTGCTGGGTCAGTGTAGGGATTACTGTGTTTATATGCCGCCTAACCATACCTGCTATATTTGAGTGTTTTATCTTGGTTTTTAAAAAATGATTGGTTAAACATACTGCACTATATGAGATGATTTCTTTGGTGGGGGAAGCTTTACCATCTCAGGATCCTGGAGCAATACCATATACAGGCTGAGGAGGTTGTGTCCTTGGGGACATTTTAAGACTATTTGCCCATTTTGAAAAAGACAGGCAAAGCAATCTGGTGAGTGCGAAATTCTCATTGGTGAGGGGGAACACAATAGATTCTATGCATGAAGAGATCAAACACTGGGTGGAAGATTTGGTCATTATTTATTATCACTGAGAAGTTCAAATGGACATTGTGAATGCCTTTGGACATTTTAATTAAGCTAGTCAAAAATTGTGATTTCATTTCACAGAATCACTGAAAGAGCTGCCATGAATTTATTTTGTTTATTTTAATATTATTTTCTTGCGTGGTAAGGAAATCTATATATGTTTGTGATGTTGTTGATTTACTAAAACTGGCAAGTGTGAAACCTGTTGCAAATGTGCATGCTAGCCAATCAGCTTCTAACTTCAGCTTGTTCAATAAGGCTCCTGTAGCTGATAAATGATCGTTATCCTATGTGTCCATGCACACAGGGATTTTTAATGTCGATTGTCAGCAGTGTAGTTTATGGGCTGTTATATGAAAGTCCTAAAATTGCATTCAACAGTCGTTCTCCTGACCACAAAAAAATGCTGGAAGCTTAAAACCACTGATAAACGCTAATAAATTCTCAAAAACATTGCTCGCCAACATTTTTTGGACGTTTTGGATCCATTGACAAAAAAAAAAACGCTTGTGCATTAACACTGATAAAAGCTGAAAGACTCACTACAAAGTTACTGACGTTTTTAGATTTTTCATTTTCTTAAGGTCCAGTGTACAAATAAACCTGGAAGATGATTGATTTCTATGCAGTGCTGCAACAGATTTTACACTCTCCGGTTTTATTAAATCAACCCCATTGTCTATCATCTAGAGCAGGGGTATGCATTTAGCGAGATGTTGCAGAACTACAAGTCCCATAAGGCATAGCA
Source organism: Glandirana rugosa (assembly GCA_018402905.1). Taxonomy (NCBI): domain Eukaryota; kingdom Metazoa; phylum Chordata; class Amphibia; order Anura; family Ranidae; genus Glandirana; species Glandirana rugosa. The sequence continues at coordinate 131,099 of BLSH010544147.1, read as the reverse complement.
AGACTCTGACAGCCACAAGTATGACACCCAGAGGCAGAGGCATGATGGGACTTGTAGTTTTGCAACAGCTGGAGGTCCGCTAATTGCATATCCCTGATCTAGAGATAAATTCAATGTTTTAGCGCTGGGCTAAATGAGTACATTTTGGCTTAATTTGTATTATTTGTTTGGGGATTGCTTTTTTACATTAGCACTGCTTTGGGGGTTTGTTTATTTGTACATTTTAGGAAAAGTGAAGGGTCTTAAACAATACATATATTTATTAAAGGGTGGGAAGTAAAGGTGCTGTCCTGACATTTCTCAGAGTAGACAAGAAGACAATAGCAGTTGGTGTAACTTAATTTTGTCCTCTTCAGGGCAGCACTTCTAAAACAATCAGTATGATAGCTAAATCAGGACATTTTACTCAAAACTGATGTTGTAGCAGAACAATGAATCCACATCACAATGATAAATGAAGGTTTGTGCAGTAGTCCATATGGCTGCTCAACAAGTCTGCTTTATCATGGTGCCAGCATTCTCAGAAGGTAGCGAAAGATCTGCTGAAAAAGGCTTTTGCTGAGGTTCAGGATTTTTTTTTGTTAATCCAAAATCTGTGCTCATCCAAAATTTAAATTCAAGATTTGGGTTTAAAAAAGTGATTTTTTTTTTTTAATACCATAGTTTTTATTACTTGTTAACAATGTTTGTATTACATTTAATGCAGGGCCCCCACATTGAGGTTGGAGAGCCTACAGGGCCTTTAAAAAGAAAGCATAATACTTCCATTTCACATGTTTATTAACCACTTGCTGACCAGCCACCAGGTTGGCTCTCCTGAGCAAATCACCGTAGCTGTACGGGCGTGCTGGGTCCGGCGGATTTGATTGTCCATTGGCGACCTGCGATTGCGGTGTACAGATGCAGAATGGGGATCTGCCTATGTAACAAGGTGGATCCCCGTTCTGCCAGATGACATGACAGAGATCTTCTGTACCCAGTCTACGGGAACAGCGATCTCTGTCATGTCCCTGCCAGCCCACCCCCCCTACAGTTAGAACACACCCAGGGAACACAGTTAACTCCTTGATCACCCCCTAGTGTTAACCCCTTCCCTGCGAGTGTCATTTATACATTGATCAGTGCATTTTTATAGCAATGATTAATGTAATAACGCCCCTGGTCCCTAAAAAGTGTCATTTAGGGTTTGATTTTCCCGCCGCAATGTTGCAGTCTCATTAATAATCGCAGATCGCCGCCAGCAACTGAGGATTGCCGGCTTTTATTATACACGCGTGTTTTTAAGATATCGATGTGAGTACATTACTTTATCTTTATCAAAATAAATTAGTTACTGTACTTCACTATATCGAGTCCTTCTTTCCCCTTTTGCACGGACACGTATATGGGATTTCTGCCTATGTGTTAACCTGCCTTGCTGTGAGTGAGTGGTTGCTGAGGTTTAACCTATACCTGGTCGAGGCTGACTCTACATGTATTCAGTGGAGGAGTGAGGGAAACCTGATAACAACATAAGCTGGGCTCCCAGCGGTGTCTGGTAAGCCCCCTCATTATACGGTGGTGGATTCACTTAAGTTTGCTGTGCACGGGGTGTTTGAACAACATCTGACAAGTTGTGCTTTTTGAGGACTTATTTCCAGCGCGGCTTTACTATTGACATTCTGTATTTTTCTACATGTCTTTGGTAAAAAAACTCTGATAAGTGTATAATAGGCTTGTTTGAAAGTTGTAGAGTCTACAAGCTAGGCTACATATCAGTGAAAATTGATCAATCTTGATGTACTGACGGCCTATCTCATTTCTTGAGGCCCTAAAATGTCAGGATAGTACAGATACCCCCCAAATTAGCCCTTTTTGTAAAGATGACAGTCCAAGGTATTTAGTTAGAGGCATAGTAAGTTTTTTGAAGTTACCACTTTTTGCCCACAATAGTTTGGAAAATGAAGAATTTAATTTTTTTTTATTTTTTTTCCACAAAATTGACATATTAACAAGTTATTTCTCATACATGGCATAGGTAAACTTACAGTTACACCCCGAAATATATTCTGCTACTCCTGAGTATGGTGATACCACATGTGGGACTTTTCCACAGCCTAGCCACATACAGAGGCCCAACATGCAGGGAGCACCATCAGGTGTTCTAGGAGCATACATTACACATTTGGGTTCCTGATTACCGATTACATTTTTGAAGGCCCCGGAGCACCAAAACAATGGAATTACCCACAAAATTACCCCATTTTGGAAAGAAAACACTCCAATGTATACTCTAGGAGGCATAATGAGTCTTTTGAACATGTTATTTTTTTCCACAAGTTTTTGGAAAATGTGGTAAGAAAGTGAAAATTTATTTTTTTACACAAAGTTGTCAATTTATAAGCTTTTTCTAACACTTAGCATGTACATAGCAAAAATAACCTCCCAAACACATTTTGTTACTCCTCCTGAGTATGGCGATACCACATGTGTGAGACTTTTACACAGCCTGGCCACATACAGAGGCCCAACATGCAGGGAGCAATGTCAGGCATTCATAAATGACTCATTTCATTTCCTGAGTACCTATCACATTTTTGAAGGCCCTGGAGCACCAAGACAATTGAATTAGATGTGGCAGATGATCACACGCAGATGTCCACCAGATATGCGCAGATGATCACGGACAGATGTGTCAGATGATTACAGACAGAAGTGCACCAGATGTGCACAGATGATTTCAAACAGATTTGTGCCAAATGTGTGCAGATGAGCACAGACAGATGTGACCAGATGTGTACAGATGATCACAGACAGATGTGCACCAGATGATCACAGACAGATGTGTGCCAGACGTGTGCAGATGATCACAGACAGATTTGTGCCAGATGATCAGACAGATGTGCACCAGATGATTACAGATAGATGTGACAGAGGTGCGTCGATGATCATGGACAGATGTGCGCATATGATCACAGACAAATGTGTGCCAGATCATGGACAGATGTGTGCCAGATGATCAGACAGATGTGTGCCAGGTGATCACGGATAGATGTGACAGATGTACCAGATGATTACGAAGAGATTTGCATCAGATGTGCGCCGATAATTACAGACAGATGTGCGCATATTATCATGGACAGATGTGCGCCAGATGATCACGGATAGATGTTCAGTGGGACAGCTTTTTACTGGGACAGATGTGGAACAGATGTTTACTGGGACAGTTGTTGGTGTTTTCACTGTATGGGGACACTGTTTGGGGACACTAGCTGGGTGATCAGTGTGTAAAAAGCTGTAAAAAACAGCTCACACACACTGATCCCCAGCTCGCAGATCCGCTCACCTCCTCACTGACTCTGTGAGAAGCAGAGCCGGTTGCCTGGCAACGGCTCTCTGCTTACATTACGGCTGTGATTGGACACAGCCGTCATGTGATCAGGAGGGCCAATCACAGAGCCCTCCTGCCGTGCATGTTGTCCGGTCTCTGGGGGACTTGGGCACATTGGGATAGCGCCACTGCGTGAGCATGTGCCCGCGCGATCCCGCTGTATGTGCTGTCCCTCAAACTGTTTACACCACATGATGGCTGTGATTGGCCTCATGTGATGAGGAGGGCAAATGACAGATCCCTCCTGCTGATCCAAGATGCAGCATGTCCGGTGGACATGAGCGCATCGGGATCGTGCGGCTGCGCGGGCATGCGGCCATGTTATCCCACTCCTTCTGAAGGACGTTCAGGAACATCCACTCAGAAGGAAGAAGTGCCCACAAGGATGTATATATGCAGTGGCCGGGTGGGAGGTGGTTAAGAAGAGGGGATGATCTTTTAGTGCTTTGTGTAGAAAAATGTTTTCAGTGGAGTTCTATTTGCAAAGCATCACTGATAGTAGAAGTAGTCTTTACTGCTTTCTCTTTAGTCCAGTTAAAAGTAAAAATACTGTTTTTACTGTGCATAAATGTCACATGCTTTTATTCTCATTTTCATTTTGAGACATATTTTGGTAGCTGCACCTTGCAAACATTTATCGTAAATAGTCTTTTCTAAAGGGGCCTTTTTTTTTCTTTTGATAACGGTCACAGTGCTTCATTTGACTGCAAATCCAATATAAGATGGCAAGTGTGATTCACCCACTAAAGTACTATTCATTTTAGTCTGCATTGGTCACTTATATAGGACTCTTTCAATTAAGTAATTGAACATTTGGCAAGGTTTCAAGGCCTTATTTCTGCACGTGTTCATATTCTGTAATAAGTGTTCCTATAACATGTGACCTTTCAAGGTTATGTAAGCAGCTTTTTTAATTAACTACTTTAGTGCTGGAGGGAGAAGGGGATGGTTGAGAGCATAATCCTAGCAGAGGGCAATGAATATTTGGCCTTTCAGTATAGATTAAGGCTATGCTATGTTTTTTAATAAGTGGTTATCTTCCATACCTATGTAGCTTTACATTTTTTTACTTATTAGATGGCTAGTAACTTGGCAAAATTATTTTTTTTTCCGGCAGAATTAAATGTATATTTATTACTACTGTTGTTCTTCACAGTTTCAGGAATTTTTTTATAGTATTTACAAAATAACACACACATGCAGGTATATACACGGAGCAAAATTCTAAACTCAACATTTTTGTGTTTGCCCCTATTTATCATGAGCTGAACTTATAGTTCTATGACTTTTTCTATGTACACAAAAGGCCTATTTCTCTCAAATATTGTTCACAAATCTGTCTAAATCTGTGTTAGTGAGCACTTCTCCTTTGCCAAGATAATCCATCCACCTCACAGGTGTGGCATATCAAGATGCTGATTATTGCACAGGTGGGCCTTAGACTGGCCACAATAAAAGGCCACTCTAAAATGTGCAGTTTGACTGTATTGGGGGGTCCGAAAACCAGTCAGTATCTGGTGTGACTACCATTTGCCTCACGCAGTGCAGCACATCTCCTTCGCATTAAGTTGATCAGATTGTTGATTGTGGACTGTGGAATGTTGGTCCATTCCTCTTCAATGGCTGTGCGAATTTGCTGGATATTGGCAGGAACTGGAACACGCTGTCGTATACAATGATCTAGAGCATCCCAAGCATGCTCAATGGGTGACACGTCCGGTGAGTATGCTGGCCATGAAAGAACTGGGATGTTTTCAGCTTACAGGAATTGTGTACAGATCCTTGCAACATGCAAGGGCTGTGCATTATCATGCTGCAACATGAGGTGATGGTCGTGGATGAATGGCACTACAATGGGCTTCAGGATCTCATCACGGTATCTCTGTGCATTCAAAATGGCATCAATAAAATGCACCTGTGTTCGTTGTCCATAGCATATGCCTGCCCATACCATAACCCCACCGCCACCATGGGCCATTCGATCCACAACGTTGACATCAGCAAACCACTCACTCACACAACGCCATATATGCTGTCTGCCATCTGCCCTGTACAGTGAAACCCGGGATTAATCAGTGAAGAGAACACCTCTCCAAATTGCCAGACAGCATCGAATGTGAGCATTTACCCACTCAAGTCGGCTACGGCGACGAACGACAGTCAGGTCGACACCCCGATGAGGACGCCGAGAATGCATAAGAGCTTCCCTGAGACAGTTTCTGACAGTTTGTGCAGAAATTCTTTGGTTATGCAAACCGATTGTTGCAGCAGTTGTCCGGGTGGGCTGGTCTCAGACGGTCTTGGAGGTGAAGATGCTGAATGTGGAGGTCCTGGACTGTTGTGGTTACACGTGGTTGTGAGTTGTGAGGCCGGTTGTGAAGCCAGTTGGGTGTACTGCCAAGTTCTCTGAAATGCCTTTGGAGACGGTTCATAGAGAAACCGTAGAGAAATGAACATTCAATTCAAGGGCAACAGCTCTGGTGGACATTCCTGCAGTCAACATGCCAATTGCACGCTCCCTCAAGACTTGCGACATCTGTGGCCTTTTATTGTGGCCAACCTAAGGCAATAATAAACCTGCAGCAGTCGTTTGGTGGCTGCAGGTCAGCTCTCTTGCACAAATTGCTGTAGCTGTATGGCGGAAATGGAAACGAGAGCTGTGGGTGCACTCGCACTGCCGGAGGCACGCTCGCATGTTCACTGGCTAGCAGGGGAGCCAATCAGTGGGTGGGGCAGACTCGATGTCCGCCGGGCACCCACGATCACTCCTGAGACAGCCAGAACAGGGATCTGCGAGTGTAAACAAAGCAGATCCCCATTCTGTCAGGGGAGTTGAGTGAGATTGTCTGTTCCCAGTAAATGGGGACAACGATCTCTCTCCTCCCCCAGTCAGCCCAGCTCCCATACAGTTAGAAACACTTCCCAGGGAACACAGTTAACTCTTTGATCGTCCCTTAGTGTTAACCCCTTCCCTGCCAGTGACATTTATACAGTAATCAGTGGCTATTTTTAGCTCTGATCGCTGTATAAATGTCATTGGTCCCAAAAAAGTGTCAAACGTGTCTGATCTGTCTGTTGTAATGTCGCAGTCCCAATAAAAATCGAAGATCGTCGCTATTACTAGTAAAAAAAAAAAAATAATAAAAATGCCATAAATCTATTTACATAGTTTGTAGACCTGGTATTTTTTGTGCAACCCAATCAATATACGCCTATAGCAATTTTTTTTTTACCAAAAATATGTAGAAGAATATATATCGGCCTAAACTGATGAATAATTTTGTTTTTTAATCTTTTTTTTGGATATGTTTTATAGCAAAAAAGTTAAAAAAATGTTTTTTTTTCAAAATTGCCGCTCTTTGTTTATAGCGCAAAAAATAAAAAGCACAGAGGTGATCAAATACCACCAAAAGAAAGCTCTATTTGTGGAAAAAAGGACATCAAGTTTGTTTGGGTATAACGTCGCATAACCGTGCAATTGTCAGTTAAAATGACGCAGTGCCGTATCGCAAAAAGTGCTCTGGTCATTAAGGTAGCAAATCCTTCCTGGGCTAAAGTGGTTAAGGGCTTTCTGGCACACTTTTATTGAAGAAAAAGAACAAGAAGTCCAAATAACAGACCAGTTGTCCACGCAGGAGTTTCAGTAATATAATTTACTAACGAAAATACCAAGCCACCTGGCTCTCTTTAGCCACACCGCTACTCAGGCTTTGGCCCTGGAAAATAAATTAATAAACGTTCTAATTTTGTTATGTCACATGATATTTGAGCCATGGTTTATCAAGTGCAAACTTTTGGTAACACATATACAAAAGTTACCTTTAGGGCACACAAATTCAACATATTATCTACTTTTAAAATATAAAAGATAAGGTTGTACTGAGTAAATAGATAGCAAACATACCAAGCCTTAAAGTTGCACATATCTATGAAATGGTAGCAAACTTTGGTTCCCTAAATTTTCCATAGCCAACATTTTAAAAGCCCCTACAAGTCATAAGTTTAGAGTCGTCCAATAATAATGGCCTTAGAATTATTGCTCTCATTCCAGTGTGTACAGCGATTTGTAATATGTGTTGTGCAAGCGATGACTGCATACGTAGACGTTTTGTTGTGACAGATTCAGCCACCTGATTGCTTCTACCTGAAAGCCAACAAATGGCTTGTCAGACTACAGCCAGCCATAGAGGGTTTGAATCTTGGCTGGTTCAGCAGGACCCAGCCGAGATTCGACCCATGTATGAGCAGGCTGATTGCACCCAAGTTGATTGGTCAATCAACTTGGGTACAACCAGCATGTTGGAATTTTCATGTGATTATTGACAGCGGCTATAGCCGCTAGTAATAAACACTGTTTATTACTAAAAAAGTAATAAACTCCTGCCAGGAGAACACAATAGCTCCATGGGATGGATTCCCCCATCAACACGGACTGTGTTAATGGGCGAATCTAGTCGTTGCAGGAAAGAAAATCACACCGTCCATGGCCTTTACATGTATTCCTGGCTGCTGTAGCATCTGGTAATGTGTATAAAACCACCTGCTGCTGCCATAAGAGGGTTAAAGCCCAACTGAACTTTCAGTTTAAATGAGATAAATACATTCCAGGGACATAAAAAAAGTGTGCAAAGTCTTGCAGCTTGCCTTCTTTAAATATCAGCCATAGCCTCAGTAGAAAATTCTATTCCCTACCAACATGCTGCAGAGTGGGATCCTTTCTCTCTGTGGGAAAGCAGTAAGCAGTGATCACTTTGCAGAGGTCTGAGTCAAAGCCGGAGCTCTCCAATCAGCATGGAACAAGAGCTTTGCTAATTGCAGAGCTATAGGCACATAAGAGGGTGTGTTGGTCACTTGCAACGATCCCACTCTGCAGCTGCTCACAAGGGATAGGCTGTTCTTCTAAGATATGGCTTCTTTGCAAAGAATATGGACTGTAAGGCATTGAACACATTTTGTTTTAATGCAAATAGAATGTATTTATCTGATTCCAACTGAAATTTTAATTAAGTTTTAAGAGGAAAAAAAAATTCTGAGGTTCCGAAAATATTTAAATGGATTTTTAAAATCTGTAATATATGATTAAAGAGAATCTATCTGCAATACAACAACATCTGAACATACATCAATGTACTAATTAGATCAAATAATATGATTTTGTCAACTCTCACAGTTTAAAGTTTAAATTTCCACAGAATAAAGTTGCTATGTGATACAAAATTCAGTGTTGCATAATTCTCTGCAATTTCCAGGTACACAGCAGTGCTGAGCAATTAAGCTTATTACAAAGCTATAGTCAGGTTTAATAAAAGGTGATGAAAAATCTTGATTTTCTGTGATTGATCAGGTGAAAACAGTAGCATTCAAAAATTACTTTAAAATGTACCCATGCCAGGAATAGAAAAACAAAAGTATTTCAAGATCCCTAACAAACCATACAGAATCTTTAAAACACACCCTCACTGATCCCTCTAGCTACATGTACTGTGAAGGAAGTCAACACTAAAGATTACAACAGAAACCCCTGAGGCCTTGCTTATACAGGTGTAGTTAAAATGTTTGTTAACCTAAAAAAAAAATTGGATCCTGTTCCCTTAAAGCATGTTATACAGCACAGTGCTTGTGCTTTGTAATTTGGCCCCCTGCAACACCTAAAAGACCTGGCTGATCCTGCCAGTTTCTACCCTCCCCTCTGTATGGTGACTCCAATGTATCAGGGTTGCTGGTCACTGACACCGGAGTCATCCGTACGTGCTTCCATCATCCGCAGCTTGCTTTATCTCTCCTCTGCGCTCCCCCTCCCCTCTCCTGCTCTAATAAAAATAGTATTTTCCTTCTATAGTTCCCTCTGATATATAACATTTAGTTCCCCAGTGGATGTCATTTATAAAAATATACTGTATAATAGCTTACTTCAGAGCACCATTCGGCACTCAGGTGACTGCCCGCTGGTCTCCTCCTCTCCTCTAGGCTGATGTCAGTGGGGGTTTCCTAGAAGCGGGAAGGAAAGGGCTCCTACCTTCCTCAAGCCGGTAGTTCCTGCCAAGCTGTTGCAGCCTTTGCCGTGGATCATTTTTTAAATTATATTTTTTTATTTGATTTGTTTGTTTGCGAATTGTGTTTATCCCCTAAATAAACCTGAGTTTGAACAAAACATACTACACTATCGAGGATCCCTTTTGTTTTGTCCCCTAACTGCATTGGAGAGTGAAGGAGTGGAGGAACGCTGGATGGTCCTTCCAGGGACCAACGCGGAGACAGAGGACTGAAGGCTAACGGTGAAACATCTGGACCTAAGGGAGAGTGGCCCCAAGACCCCATTTACCAAAGCGGGTACCCCTGCAGGGGTAGGAATGATCTGGTAAGTGGGGGAGCACGAGTGGATGTCACCCCTACTCCAAGCGGAGTGGATAGAGGAAGAGCACAAGAGTCACTTTATTGCACATTGGATTATCTACGTTACTGTATTATACATTGAATCATCAACGTCATTTTACATTGAAGCATTAACGTCACCTTACTGCACAGTGGATTACTATTATTTTTATTCATCACCCATTGGACTACCAACGTTTTTTTCATCAATTGTCAGGCCGACACAGTCTGGCACACCAGCACTTTAATTTTGCACATTTACGGATTTTTAACGGACAATTACGGACATTTACGGACTATCAAGTTGAAGCATTTATACCATTTATACTAAGCACACGTCACATTACACACACAGCGCTTGGATGCCCCTTTCCCCACATACATTAAGATACCCCTTTTTTGTCACAAATATTATTTTTGGTTTTTAAATTTTTACGGACATTTACAGACTTTTACGGACTAGTGGTTCATATCATTCAGAATACTGCACCTTGGGTTATATCTGTTTTAAGAGTGTTTTAAGAGAGTTTTTACATGTTTTATAACCATCAGAACGTTTGGTATATATGATTATATTTGCTCATAGTAGTAGACTGCACTGAGGTTATAATATTTCTGTACACACTTCCAACTATTATAGTGCACACTGCACAGACAGCGCCATTCCTGTTTTCACCCAATTCCTAGAACCTCCTCCAGCAGCTATCACATTGGGAGAGGAGACCAGCGGGCAGGGCAGTCAGCTGAGTGCCGAACGGCACTTGGAAGTAAGCTATTATACAAAATATTTTTATAAATTACATCCACTGGGGAGATAAATGTTATATATCAGAGGGAACTATGGAATAAAAAAGTATACATTAACAAACACTTTAAGAGCACACCCATGCTAGGGCTTTGTTTGTCCACATGGGGTGCACAGGTGTTCCATGCATCCCCGTGCAGGCAGTCCCATTCATATCAATTGGGATGCAGCAACCTTACGGACACAGCCGTTGCTCCCAGTCTGACAGGGTGTGGGTTCCCAAAACTCAGACAGTGTGCACTAGGCATAAGTTGGGTTTACATTAGTTTCTTTAGCAACACCTAGGTACATGTTTATGAACCATGTGGCATTCTCCAAACATTCACAGGTGGTTAAAGATTCCAAAGGAATCCAAAGATTCGCCTGCAGTGTATATTTGATTAATGTCATATTAACTGCATTATAAATATGCCCCCTAGTGTTTTTTTATATTAGAAAGCTGGCAGGCTGCCATTATATTTCTGTCACAGAAAATAAGGGGTGAGGAACTGTAATTTAAATCCCTCTGTTGTGAAATGTGAAGATAAATTTCTTTACAGTAAATAAATTTACAGAGTTTAGTGATAGTTTGTTTTAAAGTGATACTGCTTGTTCAAAATATGTAAATGCTTTAATATGTATAATCTGGGCACAGGTGTGCTTAAGGATTGTATCGGTCTCCTATACAATAAACAATATCATTCAAATTCAAATTGGGAATTTGCTAAACATGAATGAACACCAATTAAAGTGTAACCAGCTGAGTATACCGTTAAAATTCATATGTGTGAATTGTCTTACAAGTCAAACAGGATTTGCAATTCTGTTTTGCTTGTTTCCTAGATCAATAACCCTATCAGACACCATACAATTTCTTGATATTTTTACCTCTCTCAGCTGCAGTTAAAGCAATACAGCTTTGTCTAGGCTGTGATTTCATAGTAAAGGAGCAGCAGATCACTTATGAGGTCTTCCCTGATTTTTTTTTTCTGAAAAATTCCTTTGTTAGGTTCACAGCACTGTGCAATGCAGGAAGGGATATAAAGATTTCCCTCCTAGTTTGAAAACTGATGAACATATATGTAGTACAAAAACAGACCAAGGAACTAATTATGGAATGTATAGTGGTTCTGCACAAATTTTCTTTACCTAATATGGGGCATCAACTTTTTTTTAGTTCAGTAAATATGAAATATTGCATAATAAGAGTAGTTCTTTGTTCACCCACCTGATGGAGCTCTGGTGTCCATTTTACATGTTAAGCATCCTATGACTCTTATGACAGCAATTAACTATTCCTTATTATGCCTGATATACACATTCCGTTTTTTGTTTGTTCAACCTAGCGGGCTGAACAAAAAAAAAACGGCGAGATCCTTGTACTAAGTAATGTTAGTGCTGCAATCTCTCCTGCTGTGTCTTTGTGCTCTGACAGGGGGACTCCACCCCACCAGAACACACTAATGAGCACTTGACTGATGATCGGATGCTGATTTTACAGCATGTCCCTTTGACAAAAGACCGGTTTCTGTCAACAGGACAGCTGTACACATGGTCCGAATGTTCAGCAGGAACCAGTCGATATTGGGACCATGTGTTCTCAGCTTTGGTTTGGTTTAATCTGAGGTTTCAGTCAGACAATGGAGCCTAAAAGCAAGTCCTATTTACTGTGCTGTGTCTTCAGCTAACCCAAACTGCTTTGACAATCATTGTCATGTATTAAATGTAGAGACAGCAAGAAACTACTTTGTATTATTGTCATATTATAATGTGGTTGCTGCCTGTAGGAACAGCAAAGACAGTGAAGAACAAAGATCAATAACCATACTGTTTTACGTCAAATGATAACATTTACATGGAGGTTCATCGATAAAGTAAAAGCTTTTATGCAACAGCTGTTTGAGTTGTAGTTTGTAAGCAATATCATTTTATGGCAAAAGTTAATTAAACAGTGTTTTGGAAAGTGATCTATTTAGCAGAGCATTGCATTTTTTTGTTAGCAAGCCAGGATTTTTCAATATTGAATATATAAATGGTCATGGTTTATTTTGATGTTAATTAAGACTCCTTAGAGGCATTAAATAATTGTGGTTTGTGGTAAGGAAATATACGATCTGTAACAACAAATGTTGGCTATGACGGTAAACAGTAGCAGAACAATACTAGAAACTAATTCTTATACAAATTAATACACATTTGGGATAGTTTACTCCAATGTAATATAAAAAAACAGGAGTTGATTTTACTCCAAGCATAATAATGTGCTTAAATTGTGGCATGCAAATGCTTTCATCCAACCATAATAAAATTCAAAACAGACTGTTGACATTTTTTTTGCCCTGATTTTTTTGTGAATGCTTTGTGCTCATATGCTAAAGACGGTTCAAATATAGGCCACATATTTTTTTAAACCTGCAATAATTAGAAAAGCACAGAAGCCATTTGATGTGGTTTTTTAATACTTTTAAAGAAAACTTTTTCTAAAATAAATACATAGTCTCTATTTGCTGACCTCCTTTGGAAAATGCTAGTTTACTGGCTGTTATATTGATCCTCTGGCTTCAGTCATTTATTGAAGAGGTACCAAATGTTCACTCAGTGAATTTTTAGTCTGCTTAGGGCATGAAGCAAAGGTGTGTTTACTAAAATCATCTAATCATATGAAAGAGCAAAAAAATTGCAGGCAATGAATTGTATACAATTTAAGCCACACACTCAAAAACTGCTTATGTAGTTTCAGTTTTATTACAATGCCCAATAATGCAATTTGAAATTTTTGGCCAAAGCTCAAGCTGTAATTTTAGGAGATACGCTGAATGATAGCAGAGTGGGTTCATGGAGTTTTGTACATGATCATAAAATGCATTTTCACTTTTGCAGTCAACTTTGATAAACACATGCTTTACGTTTGTTTTTCACACAGCACGCATAGAAATATTTTCTTAAATAGTTCCCATCTTTCTAGTTGTTTCTTTGTAGCAGGTTCATGCATAGGACAATTAAGGCAGCTTGCAAGCTAATCTTAACAATTACAAGTGCAATCAGAGGAACACAATGAGGGACAAACATAGGTAAAGTGAATTTAGAGTTGCCACCTGTCTGGGATTCACCCAAACAGTACGGGTCTTGAATCATGGTTTTGTATTGCCTCAGACTCAGGCACATGATTCAGCCCAGACCAGGGACAGACCATTTGGGCAGGGGGGAACCATCAGAACACCTGCCACTGTGGAGCTCACTGTAGCTATGTCGTGATGGCTGCTGCTCACAGTACAGGAAGGTAGGAGGTGAGGTGAGCTTTTTCTGAGAAAAGTCTCCTTGGGTGGAAAGCTGCAAAGTTACAGGAAGATTTGTTTTGCAGGAGGTGCAGTGAATGGTTAAGGTGACAGGAGAAGGACGAGATAGTGAGTGTGGGGGTGGGGAGTCTGTAGCCCAATCATATCTGACAGATGACTCCTAAGCAGCACACATGTCCGTCAATGCACCCACACATCCCCCAATCACTCAGACTAGATAATGTGAAAGACATTTATGACCACTCATGTAACCATGTTTATGTGATGAACTTCTGATTGTACAGACTCACAGCTTGGATAACTCAGGGTTATATGAATGGTCATATATTACCTTCACATTATCTGGAACATACAGAATGCTAGGGGCTGGTTTCTATAGATCTGTACTCACATCTTATACCAGATTGTTTTCATTGAGCAGTGCTGTTGTATATATTGGTGGATGAGCACAAGAGTGTTTTTTGATTATAGACATCACTATGTGACCACTTCTCAGCCTCCAACTCGCCCCAGCTTGCATCACCCCCCAGACCACTTCATACAGCCAGCTGATATCACTTAGAGCTGCTTCCTACCCCCCAGCTGAGGGACATCATTCCATGGTCACTTTCCTTCCCTTCTCTTCCCAACATCATTCTCTGGTCACCCCACAGACACTGCAAGAAAGCCCCCTCTCCTGTCTGCCACTGTCTTACCCTCCACAATCCTCTCCTGTACACACTGCACCCATCTGAACCTTTGCACTCATCTCCGGTACATACTGCCCCCATCGTACCCTCCACACTCTTCTCCTGTAAATACTGCCCCCATTGTACCCTCCACACTCCTCTCCTGTACATACTGTGCCCATCTTACCCTCTGCACTCATCTCCGGTACATACTGCCCCCATCGTACCCTCCACAATCATCTCCTGTACATACTGCCCCCATCGTATCCTCCGCACTCCTCTCCAGTACATACTGCCCCCATCGTACCCTTCACATTCATCTCCTGTACATACTGCACACATCATATCCTCTGCACTCATCTCCAGTACATACTGCCCCATCGTACCCTCCACACTCCTCTCCTGTTCATACTACCCCCATCATACCCTCCGCACTCCTCTCCTGTAGATACTGCCCCATCATACCCTCTGCACTCCTCTCCTGTACATACTGCCCCCATCATACCCTCTGCACTCCTCTCCTGTACATACTGTCCCCATCGTGCTACCCCCGTCATACATGACCTCTCCTCACGCCTCCTATGCTACCCCCGTCATACATGTCCTCTACTAACACCTCCCATGCTACCCCCGTCATACATGGCCTCTA
>BLSH010544147.1:70712-101354 GCA_018402905.1 Glandirana rugosa | reverse complement strand
ATCGTAGTGATCGTTGTTCTATGCAGAGCTTGATCTGCAACTCAAAGCAGCGGTATGTGAAATCTCTAATTTCTGCTATCTGTCCTCAGAGCAACAGCACAGACAGCAGTAGTAAAGTAATCTATCTCAGGATGCAGGATCAGGTCTTAAAATGGCTAAAATCTGTCCCTCACGCCGTCAGCTACCTTTCCCTATACTAACCCAAGGAGCATGTGACTGCAGCACTGTGACTCCAGCTTATAAAGAGGCTGGGTCACATGATGCACCGGCCAATCACAGCCATGCCATTAGTAGGCATGGCTGTGATGGCTTCTAAGGGCAAACCAGTGAAACGCTTGTTGATTGGCTGCCCTGCAGCTTCTCAACACGTGGAGTAAAATAGCAGAACCCCGGACCGAACCCGAACGATTTTTGAAATGTCCGGGTCCGGGTCCGTGCCACGGACACCCTAAAGTTCGGTACGGACCCGAACGTTACAGTCCGGGTTCGCTCAACACTATTCATAACATAAGGTGTGGGGGGGGGGGCAGGTTCTGTAAGGTGGGAGGGTGGATTCTGTAATCTTTACAGCCTCCCAGAAAACATTGTTTGAGATAACACAGCAATGTGCACAGGTCAGTACTGGATATCTCACAGATCAACAGGTAATTTTTTGCACTTATTGCATAGATATAATTAAACCAGATTGACAGACCAAAGGAAGCATGTAAGAGAATCGCCTTATCGGGATTTATATACACTTTAACTCTAATACTGGCCATGCACATGACAATAAATGTACAAACGGACATAGATTTGATTGTTGCAAATTATCTGTCTTTCAAAGATGATTGTTGGACACAACAAAAAAATGGTTTGGTTGACCTCAATTGGATTTTCTGCTAGGATGGATCAATCTTTTTCACTGAAATTAATTGGTTTATCAAAATGATTTAGTGTAATAATTTTCTGCAAACTATAGACCTGGACCTGTTAGACTAGAGTACTAGAGAACTAGAGAAACAATCATAACCAGGCATGCTCATGTGATTAGACCATGCAGGTCTATCAGAAATACATCTTTTTTTAAACAGATATCTAGATGTCAGATTGTGTCAATACATTTGACTATCCTGCAAACACATGCACTTGTGCAGCACTGATTCCCTGTGCTGCCCAGGCCACTTGTGTATCACCCCCCCCACAGTGTTTCCGGTTTCCCTCCCCTCTTCTTCTCCCGCTGGCTGCTGTGGGGGATATATCAGTATGGAGAGTGGGGGAAGGGGCTGGTAAATACATCATTTACCAGCCCCTCCATTTTCTGAATGAATACAGTGAGTGATCGGTACCGATCGCACCTTTGTGTTTGTGAAGGAACAAGAAGCTGCTTAGCATAGAGCACTCTCCATTGATTCACTGTCCAGTGCAGCTGAGGCTGCAGAGAAAGGGACTAGGGAATTTCTGTCCTCAGTCCCTTCCTTAAAAGTGAGAAATCAGGGGTCTGTTTAGAGGCCCTAAAAATTGTAAAAAAAATGAAAAATAATATTGTAAAAAATAATTTAAAGCAATGTAAAAAAAAAAATAATAGAAATAAAAAACTACTGACACCGTCCACTGCCCTACTGTTACCATCTACGGCTCTACTGACATTGTCCATGTCTTAATACATTTTAAATGTTTCTTTACATTTATTTATAATAGTGTGTGTCTGTGTGTTTATATATGTGGGGTGCACACCCTATTGCAATAGGCTAAACACACCTATGCTTGTAATTGTCTGCATTTTTTTTTTCTACACAATTAAATTGTTTTGATACTTCATTAAAATAGAAATGGCAGCTAAATAGAGAACAGTGATAGAAAGCAGCAGTGCATGCCAGATCTATACTAATTGAAGTGGCCAGTAAACATGACTGATAAACATGGAATGCACTCAAGAACTGTTTGTACAAGGTAAATAATAAGCCCTTATCTTGGCACCAGTCAAATGATTTCTCCTATATGTAGATTCCATCAGAAATCAGTTGAGCCTTTTAAAACGTGTCAATCACACATTCATGTCTGTTGTTTAAAAATAAAGGATGACAGTTTGTCTTTGCAAGATCCTAAACCTTTTTGTTCCATGAGCTACTATTCTACATATAAATCGAAAGCTAGAAGCACAATGGAATTACCCTGTGCAATTGTCTGACACTGTGAATTTCAAAATGCAGTGAATACATTAATATTTGCTGTAACAGTGATAGGTTGATAAAATGCAATATTGACCAAACCAGTGGTTATATTAGTTTATTCTTTTTATGGTATAGTACAGGACATACCACAAACGTGAAAACAATAAAAGCCTGTAGAAAAGTATTTCCAAATTAAATTTAGAAGGTACATACAACAGGAAAAACAGAAATTGCAAATGCCAATTGTACATATAAATGAGCTGCAAGGGTGCAAAGAGGGCTCCACTATTTCTGTGGGAAGGTAGATATGGGCTAATACATACAGTTGCAAGTAATATCTTGTGAATCTAGATTTCTACATTATTGATCACAAAAAAAAATTCTGAGTATCATCTAAGTTCTGCTTATTTAACACACACAGACAACATAATGCATTTGTTGTAAATGTTGAACAAACTGTGCATACAATCAAAATCACCAATAGAAAAAAAAAATATGTAAATTTTTAGAATATTGACACCCTGAAAAGAGGGTAATTTGATGCAAATATTTCAATCAATAAAATAAAACTGAAAGTGGTTTGAAAATACCATGCCCTGTAAAATGGTACAACAATTATATTTTCTGAGAGTCCACTGTTCTTGATAAAGATGTATTTATATGAATAGGCCTGTCATAAAAAATACATTTAAGAATATGTTTGGAGAATTGCAGGGATATCTAAAGGGCTATAAGGCTACAAAAACATTTATGAAGGCCTGGGTGCTCACCAATCCAAAAAAAGATAAAATGAGTACAAAATAACTAGACAAGGCATTGTTGTGGGATTACTGCAAAGATTATAGTTAGCATCTTGCAATGCTGAAGAAGATGACAAAGAACCATAAGGTAGCAGATCTGTAGAAATTAAGAATCCCACTGAGAAAGAATTAAGGACACTATGGGGGGACCAAAAAACAAAGCTACATATCTCAAGTTTGCGTAAGACCATATGTCTTATCATCCTGTAACACCACATAATGATCCTGAGACAGGTGTTCTGTGTATGGATTTATTAAGTGTTCAACCATTTGGTAGAAATGCACAATGCTATGATTACAGAAAAAAAGGCATCTGTCAGGGCAGAAATATGGGTACTTCCATTACCAACTTGTTTCAAGGTGCAAGCTTCAAGGCTGTCATCCTTTTCACATGCCTGCTTAAAGGGGTTGTAAAGTCTCCTTTTTTTTTTAATAACAAACATGTTATACTTACCTCCTATGTACAAGGAGTGGCCCCGATCCTCCTCTTCTGGGGTCCCTCAGTGGCACTCCTGGCTCCTCCCCGCATTGAGTGCCCCCCGGCGGAGAAGTGCTTTCCCTGGGGGCACTCGTGCGGGCACGCTCCCGTGTCCTGCTGCTGTGTCCATTCACACAGACAGCAGAACTCTGCTCGTCCCCCGGTTCCCACGTCATTGGATTTGATTGACAGCAGCGGGAACCAATGGCTGCACTGCTATCAATCTATCCAATCAGGACCCGACACACTGGCTGGAGCTGTTGTGCTCGTCCCCGTTGCTGGAAAGACAGGGTTCAGGTAAGTAAAAGGGGGGCTGTTGCATCACAGGAGGTTTTTCACCTTAATGCATAGAATGAGGGTTTACAAACCCTTTAAGGGATAAGTCAGCTTTTCCCAATGTTTACCCCAGAGGAACCCTCAAAATAATTTTGAGATCTTGGGGAACACCTGCAACAATTAATTAAATAATTGGAGGTCAATGGAAAGGATGCCACCCTTAAAGTGTTTTTCAGAATGCCACCTTTACAGACATCTGAAAGATTATTGATATCATGCCACTGGATGTGCCAAATGGCTTTAGACCCAGAAATATGCAGGCACCACCAAATGTAAGGTCAATCAGCCACAGCTAAAGGAACCTCTGGTGACTTCTAGAGGCACCCTAGGGTTCCATGGAACCCTCATTGAGAAAGGATGAGATACATGGTCACAAGTATTAAAGTAAAGGATAAACATCCTAAAGCATGCTGCATCCAAAATATTATTATCAATCAGAACCAGAAGGTAGGTTCCTATACATACATTTTTTAGACTCTCTGTGTGTACCATCTCTTAAATGTATTAAAATATAAAACATCTCACCCCCTGTTATACACTGGGTGATGGTGTATAAAATGGTACTTTGAATGTGCTCACAGAGTAATACAAACACAAAAGTAAACAGCCAATGATGTTCTATTACAAACAATTAAAATATGCATTTCACACTTATAAGATACATCCATGCATAATTTTTTTACTGACTTTTTTTTCATAAAAGTGAAATACACATTTTAACTGTTCATAATAAAACATAATTGATTTTTTACTTCGGAGTCTATATTACTCGGACTTGAACCAGGGACTCCTGTTGTGTCTGGCAACGACTCTTGTTGAGTTACCTGAGATGCTGGATAGCACCCTGTCTGATCCATTGGACAGCCCTGCCTTGTACCGTGACTTCTGATGAACCTTGAACTTTTTGCTCCTCCCATGAACTTCCTGATTTAAGCCATGTCTCTGCACTTCCTGTTTGCCATATTATTGTGCTCTCTCCAGCCAATATCTCACTCTTGTCTTCCCCGCTGCCTTCCATATTTTTGCTACCACTCATTACCGACCTTTGGCTTGTTCCTTGACTACGCTTCTGCCTGACCCCAACCTGAAACCATTTGTTACTGACCCACGACTTGTTTACCAACTATGCCTCTGTTTGACCCTTACCTGCTATATCTGCTACTGGACCCCCCCCGGCTTTATTACCTCCTGGTGGGGGGATCATGAGGGCCACGACCTTGTACTAACATGCAGCAAAACTCATCTCCACCATCAGGAGCTCTGGTGAACACCGATTAGTACTTAGACTCTGCACCTCAGGTGAGCCCGCGTAATCCACCAGGATGACCTGCTTGTATACTGCTATAGCTAATGGTCTCCAAACCTGACCCTTGATTGTAACATAGGCATGACTCAACCATTGTCATGCAGATAAACACAGAGAGTAGGGGAGGAAATGCTGATTACACCTTCAGCATTGGGTCATCAAGGAGAAAAAATATATTGATTGGATGAAAATTTTGGAACTGTTTGATCTGACCACAATTTCCTTCAATAAGTCCCAGTCATGAATGCTTAGAATGTCTTTGCCCCAAAAGACATCTTAGAAAAAACAGACAGGCAGTAAATGCACAAACACTGGGAAGTAATAGTATGAAAGTATATGGCTAAATAGCCAAATACAGCACACAGTCTACATAACATCCTCCATACACAATAATAGTTTTATGTGAAGGTCTTCCTTTCACTATCACTTCATATTTGTCTCCATCATACTTTGCATCATAATGCAAGTTAGCAGACCCTCCACCACCTATTATATGAAATATTAGCTCCTGCCCCAAAATAATGAATCATGAACATTTTAACTAACCTTCTGGGATTTAAAATAATTAAAAAAACAGCCCCAAATAGAAAAACAGAGAAGACTTTATCATGCATTCAAAAGTCTAGTGCTAAACTGCTACTAAGTCCTTTCAACATGTATGGCACAGATAAATGTAGGAAATTATATTTCTTTGCCTTCTTATATTTCTTAATCATGGAAAAAATATACCTCTCAAGCATAACTTTATGTAAGTGTGGTGTACGTGTCTATTTTAAAAGTGAAAATTGGAGGGTTGGACGGACCTTCCCCTCTCGCTCCTGGGGAGATGCCACCTCTATAAAATGGCCAGCTTTGCCAAACTTTTATACCCTCTTCAAACAATACCACTGCTCCTTAAACACAAAGATGTTCAAATTCTTCATAAGGCACTCTCCAAATTTATCTGGCAAAAGAAAAGGGCTCACATTGCCCTGAGTAAACTTTACCTTCCCAGGAGCGCAGGGGGGATAAACCTACCAAACACTAGAATGTACAATTTGGCATGTCTTAACTGCATAGGATTAGACTGGATAACCAAATCTTCTAAATACACGTCCTATAAATTGGAATCAGCAATGGTATACCCACTATCACTTGATGCTCTACTCCACATTAAACCTACTCAACTTAACCAAGAACTGAAACACAGCCTCCTGATAAGAGACACGGTCCCTGCCTGGAGAGAAACCAGAAAATGTTTAAAACTGCCGACCTCCATATCTAAATACACACCAATTCAGGGAAACCCAAACTTTTCCCCAGGGATGGCACATAAAGCCTATAAATAATGGTCAAAACGGGGTCTCACAAAATTTGCCTCCCTCTGCAACTTATCCACAGGCGTTCCTTTACCATATCAAGACTTAGCGGAAAAGTTATCTCTCCCACCCTCCCACTCCTTCTACTATCAACAATGTATAATCTATCTGAAGACCACGGACAAGGAAAGGTCGACTCGCTTCAAACCTTCCATCCTAGAAAAATCTTTGGACAAAGGAACTTACTCTATATCGACACTCTACAAACCCCTTCTGTTTGCCTCAGCACACCCCGCCTCCACACAGGCTGCATCTAAATGGGCTGCCGACTTTCCTCAACCGGACATTCTCCATAAAATTCTAAAGGGTTACAACTCAATCCTAACACATATTACAAATGAACCCTTGAGAGAGACTCAGCTCAAATTGTTACATCGAGCATTCATTCCCTTCAAGAGATCTCCAATGAGCCCAAACTCCATGGAATGCCCTTTATGCCAAACCCTGAAACTCACATTGGCACATCATTTTTGGGCCTGCCCGCCAATCGAAACCTACTGGGAGCAAACCATAGCCTTTATATTTGGTACTACAACGACCAACATCCCTAAAGACCCCCTCCTACTAAGTTTTGGATATTGGGACAAACAACTGCTCACCTGGTCATCCACAAAAGAAAAGAACCCCCTTCCTTGGGTTCAAACATCATTAATGATTGCCAGGAAAGTAATCCTGAAAAACTGGACTCTTACGTCTCCCCCAAATACTTCTCAACTTAAAAGAGACCTCCGAATCACCTTATACAGAGAGAAACTCACCACAGACTTTTCAAACTCAAAGAGCAGTCACAAATTCTTCGACAAGTGGCAGGCCTTCATTAACAGTTCTCTCTCGAAAGAGGAACAAGATCTTTTTCAAGGCCAACTATATTACTGCTACAACGACTCAAAAGCCTTCTATGATCCCGACTGCTAACCCAAGGAAAAAACTAGTTCAAGGACAATTCAAGCCCCCCAGAATGCACAGCGAGACCCGATGCACTCCCAACCAGCTATACTACCATCCAAGATTACATCTGCCACAAACCCCCCTAATAACTTTCACCTCCCCCCCATACCCCCACACCCGCTGGATACTAGAGACTCAGGAGCTACAAACCAATCAGAACCTAGTCAATCATCCAGACTTCCTCAGTTAGGTTATATTATAGCTTCTGGCACCTATTTGATGTATAACCTCGATAATCATTTTGATCCTTTGTCATCTTATTGTTGTTTTCTTTTACTCAGAAAAAACTCAAAGCCACAAGGGCTGTGTCAAGCCTTACTCTGTAATATGTACTTTTCTTTCAATATAAATTTACTAAAAAAAAAAAAAGTGGGAGGCACATATACAAACTCTTGTAATTCCTACATCGTTCACCTGATTTGGATGTAAATACCCTCAAATTAAAGCTGAAAGTGTGCAGTTAAAGCACAAAAAAAAAAAAAAGTGAAAATGTTTTTGTGCTAAGGTGGTCCCTCCATATTTGATTCATAAATGTTTTATCTGTAACCAAACTAAATACTAAAAAGTCTGAAAAGGAAAGCTGGTGTACTGAAAAGTCAATGAAGAAAATGCAAAATATAAGAAACATCTGTTTTCTGAGTTTACGAACACAAAAAGCATATACCAATTTATTATTTATTCCTACTAGGATAAACATAAAAAAATCATTATTTGCATGTTTTGTTTTACATCAGATATAATAAATCAAATAGATGCTAGACTTCTTTGCAGTTTGATAAAATAAAGTTTAGGAGCTCAAGGCATCATCTTTATATGGATAGTTGATGTTGTCAGCATAGTCAAATGGACATAAATGATATGTAATACACCAAATTACTGAATAGCTCCTCATAATAGCCAGTTCAATTTATTAGTGTCATCCTAGTGACAAATTATAAAGGGCTTGCACCATTGTTCTCCTTATGGAAGATAATGGAGACATTTATCAAATGGAAAACGGTGACCCAAAGGCAAACATACTTATGAAAGTTTTACACCATTATATTATAAAAACAAAATTAACACAGGAATGTTTTATTAGCTACATTTATCTACACCAAATAGACTTGAAAATGGTGTAAAACTTTAATAAACCCTCTGGCCAAATACAAAACAAAGTCAAGTTAGAGTCTTTCCTTTCATATACTGTATAAATTGTATACATAAATATTGTATGTAGAAAACCCTCTGTGTTTTGCCTCCATGACAATAATCTATTCCAGTATCCAATTAATATATTATCTCTCTGGTCTAAAATAAAATATACGCTTCACTTCTGTGTCTTGTTGTGCACATTTGGTTTATGTACTAGGCAGGAATAGAAATATAGAATAACAACAAAATATTTATTTTTTATTTTTTTTTTGTTACTGTTTCTCAACCTTAGTATTTGAAAAAGAACCCCTGACCAGCAGTTTCTTATAAGCTGGTGAATATCAAGAGTTTCCTTGAAGTTATACTGTCAACAGCATATTAAACTCTATTAATATTGAAGGAGGATAAGATCATTATAAACGTGAACAAATTAATGACACACTGATACACCATTATCACCATATTTTTTTTAGCAGAGCCCCTAGAGAATAAAATGGCGATCGTTGCAATATTATATGTCACACTATATTTGCACAGCGGTTTTTCAAATGCAATTATTTGTGAAGAAAAACACTTTCATGAATTAAAAAAAACAACACAGTAAAGTTAGCCCAATTTTTTGTATAATGGGAAAGATGATATTAGATACCTAACATGTCATGCTTTAAAATTGCACACACTTGTGGTATGGCGACAAACAACGCTACTTAAAAAGTCTCCATGGATTACAGAGGAGGTCTTGTACTAGAATTATAGCTCTCACTCTAACAATCATGGAGATACCTCACATGTGTGGTTTACATTTGTGGGCGCAGCTTACGTATGCATTCTGCGCACGAGCATGGAGGGATGGGGCGCTTTAAATTTTTCTTTTTTTCTTACTTATTTAATTTTTTTAATTTTTACACTGTCCCTTAAAAAAAAATCTGATCACTTTTATTGCTTTCACAAGGAATGTAAACATCCTTTGTGACAGTAATAGGCATGTGGCAGGTACTCTTTATGGAAAGATCTGGGATCTATATGACCCCACATCTCTCCTTATGCACTTAAAAGCATTCAGAAAGCCAAGTTAGGCTGTTTTGAACGCTGTCATTTTTAAAATTTGGTGACTTTAAGTCTTCCGTAAACCGGGCGAGATGTCATAACATTGCTTTTGGGTTACTAGATTCGAGACACAATCGAAGCAGATTCCGTGCTGGCTGGTCGCTCAGGCCTTCTGGTGGGATGGGAGAGCCCGGGCTGCTTAGCCGCATTGATTGTTAACACAAGAAAGCAGACCTTCTGCCCTAAAAAACAGTACTGGGGTGATGTACGCACCTGCATGCATCACCCTGGAACAACCCCTTCAAGCCGATAGCCACATATTTGTGTATGGTTGGCATGAAGGGGTTAAAGGTCAGCTTGTGGTTGCACATTCGGCCTCCTTTAATGTCTATGGCCACCCTTGGACTACTAGGCTCCCTAGGCATAAAAGGGCAGAGAGAAAGTTAACATTTAGCCCTCATACACACAGGCGTTTTTTGACGCCATGTTTTTGGGCGTTTTTTACAGCTCTCCATGTTTTTCAATGGCCCCCTAAAAATGCAGACATTTTTGAGCAGTAGAGGGCGTCGCCGTTAGTGAGCTGTAACTAGAACGCGGGAACAGCGCGGTCCGAGGCTGTAACGTTTTGGCATTTTAGACGCTAAACTGGCAAAATGCTCAGTAACGCTTACTAACGCTCACTAATGCCGTACCGACGTTAACCAGCGTTTTGATGCCAGTGTTTTCAGGTTAAAAAATAGCAGAGGAATGTTTTTTTTAAAAAACGCCTATTGACGCCGACGCTCACTAATGCTCATTAACGCTCACTAACGCAGATGCAAAACGCTGATTTTTCCCTGACGTTTTGCTAATTTATTTTTCATACGCCCGTGTGTATGAGCCCTTACAGATCAAAATTGTACATTTAGGATAAAAAATGATGAACTTAATTGCAATACATTTTAGAAATGATCCAAGAGCCCGAATATGTTTCCTAGTCTCAAAATATGTTTCATTTCACAGGATTAATAACACCAATTTACAAGCTAAAACTGCACTCCTATTACAACTGCTCTCCATGTACAAGTGGTTACAGCATCACTAAACAATTTAAAATATTAAAAGCAATCAATTAGTATAGCATGTAAAAAGATGGACTTTTCCACACCATTTGCATGTATTTGTCTAAGTTTTTATACCATTAAAACATGAAATCAACAAATGCAAAAACAAACAATATATCACAAAGAAAACATCAGCTTCAATATGCAGGGACTAGTGATAAAAAACACAAAACGTAAAGTTGTTTTAATTATAGCTAGCAATAATAAATTATAAACATGAAATAATATTGCGTCTGTAGCTTCAGTCAAAGGCAGAAACATGATACAAATAACTAACCACAGATTTACAGGATGACAGGTGGTGAGTGGTGACTAATACAGAGTGCCCTTAAGCTCTCCAAAATCTACGATCAACTACTTTGTACTATGTCTGTAAGTCACAGCTAAAATTACTCATGACATCTAACTGATATCTGACCTACAAATTCTAAAATAGATTTAAGGCAAGGGGAAACTGTTTGACACAAACATAAAACGAAAACATAGACATGTATTCTAAGCATCTGTTTTAATTAATTATTATTAAGGTAAGGACCAACGTGCAAGATGTTGCAAATTGTAGCAACTGGTTAATCATTTATGCAAAAACCATCATTGGTTGCTGCAAATTATCTAAGTTTACACGTGATTGTGTCATTCCGCAATGTTTTTCTAAATAATCCTGTACATGTCCATTTGGATCTATTGTTTAATGTCTTGTCACTTACTTGCACACAAATGCACATCAAACTCAACATGTTACATAGGGGTCGATTTACTAAAAGTGGAAAATCTGCAGCAGCTCCGCATAGAAACCAGTTTTTTTTGCCAAAAATTAATTGAATAAGCTGAAGTTAGAAGCTGATTGGCTACCATGCACAGCTGCAACAAATTTTGCACCCTCTAGTTTTAGTAAATCAACCCCACCAAGTTTTTCACTTGCTAAAATGATTTATTTTATATGAGCAAGAAACTATTCATATAAATACTCATAAAAGTGTTATTACATCTTTATTTGAATTGTGCATGCTTATGTTTCTGAAAACTAAAACAGGGATGTCTGGGAATATCCCTTGATTTACCACAGACTCTTGATTGGCTGTGAATAGCCACATGAAGGTCATGGTCAATGCATATACTGTGATAGGGAAGTCATTTTTTTATTAGGCATTTTCAAGAACAATGACTTAAATTGGATATTGCAATTCCACAGTTGTTTACATGTGTGCAAATTTAGTGCAGTTCAATGCAAGAAAAACTGCACAGAAAATACATAAGACTGCTGCCATCATATTCAATAGCAGTGACAATGCAGTAAGAAAATGCACATTCATGCAAATTAACAGTTTAGCTGACATTATGTGGTTTTCCTGCATTAAAATGTATTTTAGAGCACTATAATGTGCAAGAGTAAACATGGACATAGTATATGGCAGGAACGGACCATCCATTAAGAGCACATGGACGCCGCCCCCTCTGTCCTCGCCACCTCCCTATATGCTTTGGATACATTCATGCCTAGCACCACCCCCTAGTCATGCGGCCGGCCCCTTTCAGGACACCGGCCACATGAATTACTGCGGCGGGGGATTTCCTTGAAGCATCTCATTATAGCCGTAGGCTTCAACATAGAGTGGCTTGTGGCCCAGAGCGTGGAGCCATGAGCCCTTAGAAAGGCAAATGAACATTTGCCTTTCTAACACTGAACCGCCTTTCTGCCAATCAGGAAGTGTGGGTATGTTACCGGTTTCCCGATTGGGGGAGAAGACAGACGATCGTATTGGACGCCTTTCTCAGAGGAGGAGGGTGATGCATGGCTGAAGCCAAGCCGCTCCCCCGGACACTGCTGCCTGCCTGCTGCCCGCGCCTAGATGGGGTAAGTGAGGGACTTTGATGTCCCGACTGCCCTGGGGGGTACTGTCAGTGCCGTGAGCCCCGCGGCGGGGGGGTAGATGGATGCTAGGTACCCCTCTGGTGATACTATATACTCCTCTGGTGATACTATATTCCCCCTCTGGTGATGCTGTATATACTCCTCTGGTGATTCTGTATATACTCCTCTGGTGATGTTATATACTCCTCTGGTGATGCTGTATATACCCCTCTGGTGATGCTATATTCTCCTCTGGTAATGCTATATACCCCTCTGATGATGCTATATACTCCTCTGGTGATGCTATATACGCCTCTGGTGATGCTATATATACCCCTTTGGGTGGAATCTATAAGAGGTAGGAGGGGTCAAAAGGAAGGGCGGGGTCTGGCGCCCCCCATCCTAAAATTTCACCAGCCACCACTGGTATATGGTGTTTTTTATTGGCATTATAAGTTCCCATAAAATACTCCATAAAATAACTAAAATTCTGTTTTTATTTACCTACAATAAGTTGCTAAAATTGAAACATGCCTAGACAACAGTGAAGTACAAATGATCACAGAAGAACGACTGCAAGAGAAATATCTTGTAAACTGGATTAAATAACTTTTACCAATAACCCATTATTTTCTAATTTTAGCGAAAAGGTAAATTCAAAGTTTTATGTCACAACTCATGCTCATAGAATTAGAACAAAAATGCAAGTTTGTCAGGTAAAACAAAAATGTTGATGTAGTGAGGCCATTACATAATGTCATTTAACAGCTGGCCATGCACAAGAGGTTCTTTCTAAGGCCTCATGCACACAGGACGTTAAAAGAACATTCTAAAAATGTCAGTAGCTTTGTAGTGAGTTTTTCAGCTTTTTTCAGTGTTATTGCACTAGCGTTTTCTTTTTCTCAACGGATCAAAAATGTCCAAAAATGTTGGTGAGCTGCGTTTTTGCGCATTTGAGTGTAGGGGCGTTTTTACAGCTGAAAAACGTCTCTCAGAACCCACTAGTCTTGGGGTTTTTTTACAGCTCAAAAACGCCCCAGACAAAAACAGTTGATAACAGCTTATGTGTGCATGGACACATCAACATGATGGGGAGTTTATTGACTGTAGGAAAAAACATGTAAAAACTGAGCTTAAAACAGCAGCTGTAAAAACATCCAAAAATGTCCTTAGTGCATGAGGCCTAAAAGAGAAAATGTCAGGCTGTGAAGGATTTGCTTATGATAAGACACAATGGGGATGATTTTTTAAAACTGGAGAGTGCAAAATCTGCTCTGCACAGAAACCAATCAGTTTCAGTGTTTTTTTTTAAGTTTAATTGAACAAGCTGAAGTTAGAAGCAGGTTGATCACTATGTACAGCTGCACCAGATTTTGCACTCTCCAGTTTTAGTAAATCAACCCCCATGTTTCTCCCAACTCAAAAAAATGCACAAAAGCACAGCAATCAAAACAATTAAATGATTAATTTTCCTCCAATATGTTATGTTGTGTTGTAAGTACTCTATAACACTCTTTACAGCTTAGAAGTCAATCCATACACTGGCTGCTTGTTAGGTATGATGGCCCTATGGGCGACTTTACTGGTGATCTGAATTTTCTTAGAAACTGAGGTGTCTGTCAGTGCCAAACATATATCCCCAGCATTGTCCCTGGCAAGTGCTGTCTTTGAATATGTGCAGGGCTTCGGCATGAGCCATTGTGAGGAGACAGTTTGTGTAGAGGGAGGGTGAATGTCCTGGCTTTGGAGTCCCACCTATGGCTTTTAAGGATATTGCAATTACTGTCAGACCTTGGTTTGTGTGTCTCATTGCTAGGACAAACAGTTTTGGTATTCTTTATGGGCACCTGTGGGGCTGAAACCACTCAGATCACCACCCTCATGATAGAACACGTGCTGGCGGAAAGGAGGATAGGTGTGAATCTGTGTCACTGCACCTATCATCAGTAGTTGACCTGTCACATATGGGGATTCTTTTTCCAGTACTTTTGGATCATGGAAATGCAACTGCATTTCTTTCTTCTGTATGCACATTATGCAGCTGGCTTCTGTCCCCAACTATTACCTAGTAGTCGAGGGAAGTGCTCTGAAACTCCTCATTGGCTCTGTGTTATAGGTCTGACAGTCCTCACCAGTGGGTGAGGAGAGAAACTGGCAGCTGCATACTTCACGTACAGTAAAAAAACAAAAATGGGCAACATAGTCCCCAAGAGATATAAGAACTTGTCAGGTGGTTACCTCTCCAGCAGTTGCCCAAAAAATGAAATATTTGTTTTGGGTAGACTGACTAATTAATGTGACTCTAACACTTAATCATTCCTCCACCTTAAAAATGAATCAATTAAAATACTTTTACAATTATCCAAGAGTTGGCCATACGTAGTAGAACCTACTTGCACAATCTCCTTTAAGTTTGTCAAGAATTTACAATGCAATGGCCCACACAATTTGATATAATTTGATATAATTTGTATGGATTGTTTAAGTAGCTCTTTATTCTACATTCTTGTTGGTAAATCTAAAGGGGGTTGTGTGGAGACTATACAGGCAGCATGAAATATGTGATTATGACTTAGTTGTGTGTGCTATCTTTTGGGTTATGGCATCTTTTTGCCTTTTGGATACCTGTTACGGCTTCCTTGCTGATTCATTCCCATTGTCAGTCTTTTGGTAATTTTCTTCCCCCTTTTTTTTCTTTTTTTTTATGATTTCCACTCAGGGGGTCTAGATATTTTGATGCCTAGCATCCTCCAGACCTAGGCTTTTTTTTCCTCTTTGGGCTATTGTAACATCTCTGGCTCTTCTCTTGACCTCCCATAGGGGAAGGGCACCCCTATTCCCTGAGAGTATTGTTCCCTCACTAGTCTTGCTCTTCAAATGTAGTTGCCACTAACCTGGCCGTCAGCTAGGTGTGGGGGAAAAGGGGGGGTTGACATTTCAATCTGTGGCGCAGCGTGTTCCCATATGGGGTGCCGCTCAGGGAGTTCCTAATGGGGACCCCCCTAGCCCTCCCTTGTGGGAGGCTGGATTGGGGGGGAGATTGCTGGATTAGATGGACCTGACTGTTCTAGCTTATATTAGACCGACAACATGATACTGGGTGTTTCTGTACATTTCTGTACTACATTGTTTGCTTGGGATCTGTAAATGTTTTGCTTTTGCACTACTCATTCTCAATAAAAATCTATTGAAAATAGAAATATGTGATTACTGTAACAATGACTGGATTAACTGTTGTTGGATAGGGCTGTCCAATGGATGCAGAGAGTAAGTAATGCAAATCTACTCTACACTAAAGTGGACACATCAGAATGGGGATTAAACTTGGAGTGTAACACTGTGCACTTGCCTGGAATTGTTCCTGCATTATACATAAGAACAGTCTCTCTGTAGTTCCATGCCTCTATTTGCTTTATTCTTTTTATAATAATAGAAAAAGACTGTGCATGGAACAAATACAACTTAGAAATGTAGTACTAAACAAATTATTATATGAAAATCATGATATATGATAACACTATGCAATACCATATGTAGATTAGTCTGCTTGCCTTTCAGAAGCTAATTTTGACCGTAAAGACAAGGTCAGTGGAATGTTGACATGCAACATTGCTATCTTTATGCACAAGCTGTGTTTATTAACAAAAAAGAACTTAATTAATCCAGGGAACAGCTGCTCAATAGGTTTGGCAGGAAACTCTTATTGCCTCAGGTTAACAGTGTTCCCTAGACTGGTGGTAACAGGGAGTATTGCATAATTTGCTTCTCTTCCTCAGATCCTCTAGGCAGTAACAGAAGGTAAGTGACCTGTAAACAGCTATAAAATAGTGACAGCAAAAAGTTTTAGGAAAAGCAATTTTAAGAGCATATGGAAAGCTTAAATTAACAATACTTGTATATCACTGGAAAGAACTTCTAAAAGAATATGTACGTGACATTTCATCATAGGGTAATTAAGGGTATATTGTATCTTTAGCTGATCTCTTCACTAGTCACTTCAGCACCAGTTTTCTAGGTCTTTTAAGTATATCCTAAGCTTTCTTTGTCAGTGAAAGGGTCAAGACCATGGGTTACAAGTCATATGGTGAATGAATGAGACTGACTTATAATGAGATGCAATTTCAGTGAGTGACATTTGGCAGATCTCCAAGGATTATGTTAGCTTAGCCTCAAGTTAGTATCACTCTTTATTATTATTACTTATTTATAAGACAGTAACATATCTTACATGACTGTAAAAGGACTGAAACATGTCAGTTATAAGATAAATTGATATAATAAGTGTATGTCACAAAGTGCAAACAAAAAAAAAAAGAAAAAAATGACACCTAGCATGATATGATATGTTTCAAGATTAAATGCTGGCTTAATAAACAGTCCCAATGGGCAGTATGCATATGATATGAAATGCTAGTGGCAATACATTTAGCTGTAGACTCTACATACTACTAAATCAATGAGAGAGTATGCATACATTAGCCATTCGTGCAAGCAGAACATTTAACTTAAAGTATTTTCAACAATAAGAATGTATGTTAAAAATGTTAATGAAACCTATTTGCTTCAATGACTTGGCTATTACATTTTTTGTCTGCATTTAGCATTGTTAATAGCAATTGTTTTGTGAATAGTATATTACAATTCCATTTACTGAGTTAAAGGAGAAGTAGGGAAAAGCTTAATTGGCACTACTTCTCCTGTGGGTTCCAGCGGTGACCCATATTCAGCAGACAGCAGGCTAAGGTCCTCTGATGGCTGACGTCCCTCAGCTGGTCCAGACTCTGGAGGAATCCTGACTTTAATCCCATGCCCCACAGCCCAGCGCTCCAGTGAGTGCTGGAAGGGAAGAGCAGAGAACCAGTGACTGACATTCACCAGTTCTCTGCTCATGAAGATCGATAACTGGGCAATTAGCTTTTAGTTTTTTGATCACTCAGTTTTTGGTCTTAGTGGCGGTGGGGGACAGATGCATCATCAGACCGATGCTGCATATAAGTAGGTGAGTATGAATTTTTTTGTTTAATCCCACTTCTCTTTTAACAGTTTCATTTATTGTTAAGGTAAATGCTTGTATTATAAAAGTTGTCTATAGGAATCTCCTGTAAACAGAAACACTCTAACCGTACGAGTGTCTGGGATAACCAGAGCTATTGTGTGTTATTTTTATTGTCATTTCTATCTAGGGTCTGAGTCACGTGCTCAGACATCTGCAAATTGGAAGGCACCTATATTTATTGGTAAAATCTAAAGGCACCTATATTTATTGGTAAATTGTGACCTGGCCACATGAACTACAACTTGTTTGTATTGTTTCCTTTAGATTTGCCAATGGCCTCCACCCTAATCAGGCCTCTTATCAGATGGCCGTGATTCCCAATTACAGAGATCAAACACACATGAGAAATAATGGACCCCTCTGGGTGTCTCTAAATGGGATCAGTATGGTCTGCTGGGTTTCAACATATGGTATTCCCTAATTGGGTGGGGCCACGAACGTGTGACATCTTTAATCTTTGTAACTGGGGATCACAACCATCTGGTATGAGGCTTGACTACAGTGGAGGGCACGTGTGTATGGTGGAATTCCTTAACAATTCAAGTGGTTTGCCACCCAGCGGGATACATCATTATCTTGAGAAGAATTAGATACACCTTCATTCCACCATATGTTTCATTGCTATGTTGCTTGTTTTCATTGCTCAATTTACTGTTTGGTTGTATATTGATACATTTTTAGTATTTCATTTCTTGCATAGTAATCAGAAGCGTACTATTATTTATGCATATATATATATATACCTTTAAAAAATGACTGTGATAATGTCAAAAAGCACAATAGCTGCTAACACTGCAATCTGACAAAATTGTGCAATTAGAATGTTCTGAAAGTGTAGCGCTAATCTTAAACCATAACATGTCATTTGCAAATATGCAAGTATCCAATATGTAAATATCGAATGTGCAAAACAAGCAAAAATAACATGCAAATATGCAAACAAAACATACACTCTAGTGTGCAAATATGCAAGTCACTATAAACTTAAATTAATAAATATTGATAACATATATAAAAAAAATTCCAGGTGCTGAGAGCAATCTTAGAAAATGAATGTTGAAAGGGAAAAAAAGTCCATGCATATGAATAGATACTAGAAGTGCAAAACAGCCAATGTGCATTCAAACAGTCCGAAGTGAAGGAGTTAATAAATGAAGTCCACTTCTGTATAGGAAAGAATTGTATGTCTGCCACCCAGAGGCGAGAGTAAATACTCTTACCGAAATATGTAGACTCTATTGCCAACGCCAAAGAGTCAAACAAGCAAAGAGACAAGATTATATGTTGATACTCTGAGGAACCCTCACTGGAACTCCATCAATACAATATACTCTGGCTCCTTTCCCCTGGGTTAGATCTTGGGCTCAACGATTTTTGGAGAGTAGCATGGAAAATATGATCTCTGTCAGCAGAATGCCTGTTGAAGTGAATGGCCGACTAGGTAGTGCATGCTTCCAGTGACAGAGCTCCTATTTTCCATGCTACTGTCCAGTGTATTTGCTAACTGCCAGTACTCAGTGTGAACTCAAAAAGAAAACATTTTCCTGGTTTCTTTAGAAAAGAACAAAAACAATAACCCTACAACAACCCATACTGTGAAATTGTGCAAATCAATGCGGTTCATTTTGCTGGAAGTTGGATTGTGATGAACATTTAGCTGAACTAAAGGTGAAATGGACATTAAGAAGTTAATTTATGTATACTTTCTCTTTATCATTATTTAAATCTCATCTCTTGCCTTTTATTACAGCAGATGTATGTGTATGGCCAGTTTACAAGGTTCACTCCCATATATACTGTCTATAGATTTATATATTTTATGCAGTATATACTGCATAAAATTTTTATGCAGTATATACTGTATTCCTAGACTGACTAATAAAAAAATGATGAATTGTCTTTGGAAAGAATGTTTCTTCTGTTAGGGTAAATTGGACAGCATTTTAAAAATGATTTAGGTCCTTCTCCAGACCAACTGGTTTTGGATTATGAGGAAGTTATTTTTTTTCCTCTGTGAAACTCAATGAACGTACAATGACAATGCCACAGCATACATTTCCCAGGCAAATCAAGTGATACATCAGGGTTTCTGTCAGTTAGCAAAGTCTATGTGATAGTTTTTTTTATGTGTAAAGCTTCATGCACACTAGAAAACTGCTAAAATAAACGCTGGAGATAAAAAATGCCCTATATTTTAGAGTTTTTTTTGCCGGTGTTTAGCAGTGTTTAGCACAGTGTGTAAGCTACGCTTGGTAGCATTAGCATTAAGGAGTGGGGCAGCCGACGTCCTTAACAACCAGTGAATAGCTAGATGTTAAGGAGCAGGCTGGCAAACTGGCTGGCATGCCCTTAACAGCCAGTGAATATCTGGTTGGTTAAGAGCGGGCAGGTCCTTAACAACGGATGAATCATTAGCTGTCAGCAGGGTTCACGCTGACATCTGAATATGAAAAAACAATTGACAGCTATAAAAAAAATGTGAGAAAAGCAGTGTGGGGGCCCTTTGGGTCTGGTATGGATTTTTAGGGGAACTCCATGCCAAAATGGAAAAAAAAAATGGCATGGGGTCAGTGACTTTCAGGCCTCGTGACAGACCCTTGCATCTTTCATCCAGGGCTACACTGAAGTTTCAGGATTCTGAGTCATGGGGAAAGCAAAAGAATTGTCAAAGAATCTGCGGGAAAAGGTAGTTGAACTGTATAAAGGAATATACAAAGATATACAAGGAATTGAGAATGCCAATCAGCAGTGTTCAAACTCTAATTAAGAAGTGGAAAATGAGGGGTTCTGTTGAAACCAAACCACAGTCAGGTAGATCAACTCAAATTTCAGCCACAAGTGCCAAGAAAATTGTTCAGCATGCAAAGGAAAACCCACAAATAACTTCAGGTGAAATACAGGACTCTCTGAAAACATGTGGTGTGGCTGTTTCAAGATGCACAATAAGGAGGCACTTGAAGAAAGATGGGCTGAATGGTTGAGTCACCAAAAGAAAGCCATTACTACGCAAATGCCACAAAGTATCCCGCTTACAATACGCCAAACAGCACAGAGACAGGCCTCAAACCTTCTGGAACAAAGTCCTTTGGAGTGATGAGACCAAAATTGAACTTAATACCGTGTTCTGCCCCCTTTGACATCAATGACAGCTTGAAGTCTTTTGTGATATTTGTGGATGAGGCTCTTTATCTTCTCAGATGGTAAAGCTGCCCATTCCTCCTGGCAAAAAGCCCAGTTGTGGCTGAACTTTTAGTTGGTCTACCTGACCATGTTTTGGTTTCAACAGAACCCCTCATTTTCCACTTCTTGATTAGAGTTTGAACACTGCTTGGCATTCTCAGTTCTTTGGATATCTTTTTATTTCCCTTTCCTGTTTTATACAGCTCAGCTACCTTTTCCTGCAGATCCTTTGACAATTATTTAGCATTCCCCATGACTCAGAATCCAGAAACATCAGTGCAGCACTGGTTGAAAGATGCAAGAGTCTGTCAGGAGTCCATGAACTTATTGTCCTTTTATACACACACACACACTAATTACAAGCAAACAGATCACAGATGAGGATGGGTACCTTTAATAGCCATTCAAACCCCTTTGTGCCAACTTGTGTGCATGTTATCGGGCCAAAATCACCAGGGTATGTAAACGTTTGATCAGGGTCATTTGGGTAGTTTCTGTTGTCATTATGATTTAAAAAGAGTAAACACAGTTGATTGATAATAAATGGCTTCAGCCAAACACTAACCATGAGTGAAAGAAATGTTCTTGTGTTATCATACATATTCTCTGAAAAATGGTCAAGAAATCATAAATTCTGCCAGGGTATGTAAACTTATGAGCACAACTGTAGCAGCTGGAGGTGACAGAGCTGTCAAACAGCGGGAACCT
The DNA here is from genome assembly GCA_018402905.1 of Glandirana rugosa. Classification (NCBI taxonomy): domain Eukaryota; kingdom Metazoa; phylum Chordata; class Amphibia; order Anura; family Ranidae; genus Glandirana; species Glandirana rugosa. The sequence continues at coordinate 79,895 of BLSH010544147.1, read as the reverse complement.
TCATCGGGTGTGGGTCTTTTTTTTTTCTTTGGGTCAGTGGTCAGCATTCATCGTGATTGATGATGGATCTATACTGGAGGACATTGTGTTTTGTTTTGTTTTGTTTTAATAAAAGATTTGCCAAAAAACTGTGTGTGGGTTTTATTTATGTCTTCACACTGTTTGGTGAACAAGTTGGGGTACCCAATGTACCCGGGGAGGGATAAGTCACACCCTGCACCTCCACAACCACTGGGCCAGGGTGGGGAAGAGGCCCTTGTCCTCATCGACATGGGGACAAGGTGCATTGGGAGAACCCCTACCCCAAAGCACCCCTCATGCTAAGGGCATGTGCCCTGGTATAGTTCAAAAGGAGGGGGCTCGCTCATCCCCTACCTCTCCTGGCCTGCCAGGCTGTACGCATGGATAAGGGTCTGATATGGATTTTTTAAAATTTTGGCGTGGGGTTTCCCACTGCTTAACAACCAGCTATTCACTGGTTGTTAAGGACACTGGCGGCCTCCATTTAGAAAAAAGTCTAAATGTTGTCAGTGTTTTTCTGCCAAAACCCTGCTGCTCCAGAACACGCTGGTAGGGTTTTTTTTCTGTCACTAAACTCTCCTGCCACAAAATGCTTCTGAAAGCCTATGTGTGCATGAACACATAAGATTACATGCAAGGGAGTGTAGAGGTAGTTTAAAAAAGTCTTATGCTCAAAATGGCAGCTGTATAAATAGCCAGAGTGCATGAGGCCTAATTGATACCCCTGTGCCTGTAATCCTGTACAGCCTAATAAGACAGATATGCACAGGGCTGCAACAGATTTACCACTGTAGATGAGACAGAATTTATCAAGATGAGACAGTTTTTCACTCAAAACATACAAGCAATAAAGCTTATATTCCCACTTTTTTCTGTTTGTTTTCTGGAGATGAGACAGATTTTATCAAGATGAGACAGTTTTTCACTCAAAACATATAAGCAATAAAGCTCATATTCCTACTTTTTTCTGTTTGTTTGCTATGCTGGACTATGAAGAATCCCATTCTTTCTAACTGTCCCTGTTCATATTTGCAGGCTGAGAAACCCTAGCGCTACTCCTGCACTCTTTTTTAGCTTATTCAGACATTTGCGGTTCCAAAGACCTCAATAGGAGTGTCTGTAATTATGCAACACACACGTTTTTGCATGCATTTTTTTTTATTGAAGGATTCTCCTCCAATAGAACTGCTCTCCTCCTGTTGCTCAGCCCATGAAACAAACTTTTAAAGCTTGCTACATGTGCAAAAATTCCTATAAAACTCCTGCAATACGCGTAAAAAGCAAATGAAAAATACACTTCAGAATCACCAGGAAAATACTCTCCTTATGCTCTGCTCAGGTGTGAGTGCAAGCTAAGAAGTGGTCAGGGGCAAATTTTATTCTGTCACAGTGCTATTTTAGAGGAGCTGGGGGAACATGTATGAAGGAAGCTGCACAAATATAATACATCTGTCCCAGATCAATCTCAAATTTGCCTCATTGCTTTTGTTTAGCATTGTCTAGCTTTGTGATAAAATTGATAAATGTGCCCCAGTGTGCCTTTGTTCAATCCAACAACTATAAATGCATTATTTAAAAGAGTCATTATTGAAAATAAAATATTTGTTGGGAAATCAAACCAGAAGTGCAAGTAACAAACCTCAATGTGTTCTGTCTACTGAGAAGTTTACCTAAAGTTGCCTTTTATAAGAAAAGCAAGACTGAAATTCAGCATTAGCCACTAAATGCTTAGTACGAAAAAAAATAGGTATGAACGTCAATGTGAAAAGGTGGGGTATACAAATATATTTCTTGAATTCCTTTATAGAATGCTAAATTCAAAAGGCAAGCTGAAAAATAGACCCTTATTACAAGAATATAATGGCCAGAGATTATCTCCTTGGCTTGCAATTAGCTTCCCCACCGATTCAGTGAATGTGTTTTGTTCTGATTTTGCTATTTTCTGCATGCACATGATGAGACAACTAAGGTATAATTGTGTTGGGCGTCACAGATTAAAAAAAAAAGCCATTAAGCTTCATTTTTCATCTATAAAACACCTTAATTTACATTTAAACTTTAATCTCTAATCATTTTCTTTCAGCTGAGCGATGAAATGGTCAGCTTTAGAGTGAAAAGGTTCAATAGCACATTGCAAATTACTTAAAAACATTCAAAATAGAAAAATGGAAAAATGACTTTCTATTATAATTGCTTGTTTTATGTTTGTTGAGTAAATAAAAAGGGATTTAAAGAGAAGTTGTCATAAAGCGTGGTCAGCAGGATTTGTGGAAGCACTAAATATGAACTTCAGAAATGATTTTCACATAAACTACATTGAGAAACAAAGTTGATGATAGGTTGGCTGATTACTGTCTGACGTTTTATTCAATTGATATTCAAAGTCATCCTAAAAAAAAGCCAAATTGTTTAAATGCACACAAATTGTACAATATCTGATCTAATGTTGTGCTGAAATTGACAAGTATTTATGATCTCTTCCTTATCCAACATGATTCAGTTGTTAAAACTAGTTTACTTCACAATCTTTTTACACATTTTATAAACACACTATTCATCACAATGCCATATTTCCTGCTGTTAAACTAATTTGTTATAGATACATAGTTATTTAGTTGGTAAGGTTGAATAAAGTCACCAGTCCATCCAGTTCAACCTTGAGTGTGTGTTTTTGCATGTGTGTTTATGTGACTACCATTTTCAATATCCCTGTACATTGTGTTCATTAAGAAATTTATCTACACTCCCCACTGACTGCTCTAACATTAGAGAACCCCTTACACAGTTTAAGATTGAACCACTTCTCGTCCAACTTCATTGTGTGGCCAAGTGTCTTCTTTAGAGACCTTAGGTTAAATAGTTTCTTCCCAATGCTAGATTTACCATTCAAAGATTTGTATATACTGCGATCATATCTCTTCTTTAGCACTTCTTCTCCAGGGTGAATAAGTTTAATATTTGCAGATATTCCTCATAACTGAGGTCCTCTAGCTCCCTTTTTAGCTTTGTTGCCTCTGGACTCTTTCAGTTTCAAGCACATTCTTCCTGGTGATTCCTGACCAAAACTGGCTTGCATACACAAGATGTGGCTGAGTTTTGTAATGTGGTAGAATTACCATGTTATTGTTTGAGTAAACACCCTTTTAGTGCATGCTAAAAATCTGCTAGCTTTGTTTGCTGAAACGTGGCATTGCTTGCTATGTCTGTGATCCACTAGGACCCCCAGATTCTTTTTCATCTTTGATTCCCCCATAGATTCTTCCCTTAGCATGTAACTTGCATGCATATCTTTAGCATTAGTTTACATTTTTCAATACTAAATCCCATCTGCCATATAGCTGGCCATCCCTCTAATTTAACTAGGTCTTCTTGTAAAGTGTCTGTATCCTGTTGTGAAATTATTGCCCTGCTTAGCTTTCTATCTTCAGCAAATACTAATATTGAACAATTTTTTCCAACCTCTATATCATTTATGAACAAGTTAAACAGAATTGGTCCCAGGACAGAGCCTTCACAATGTTAGGCCATTCAGAAAATATGTCATTAATTACTCCTGTAACCAGTTTTCTGTCCAGGTACATATGATATCATCAATGTCAAGAGACATTCATTTGTAAATTAAATGTTTATGGGGTACTGGGGTATCAAATGCCGTAATTGAATCTGTATATACTACATCCAAAGGCCTTCCTCTGTTTAAATAAATCTTACCTCCTTATAGAATGTTAGGGAAAGGTTAAAGATAAGTTCACCTTTGGGAACATGTTACATGTTCCACCTGTTTTTAGGTTGGTTTGGCAAGAATGTTCTATCATAAATCCATATTGGTTACTATCAATATTACCATTTTTAACAGGAAATTCTTGTGCATGTTCCTTTCCTTCAAAAAGGAATCTGTGAATGAAAGAACTACAAGTCCCATCTTCCACCATGGCAGATGGCTTGTGGTTCTTAATGATCTGCAAGGGCACTGATGAGTGCACTTGTAGTTCATCCACAAGTTCACAAGCTTAACTCCAGGTAAGTGGGCTGACCCAGGACATAATCATGTACAATGTGAGACCACTGCTCCTGCATGACATCAGAAAGGCTGTGACCGCATGATTGGTAAAGAAGGGTGACTTCATGGAATGGGTCATACAGTAAGGTGCAGGAGTGAATAATAAGGTAAGTACTCCTCAGCTCAAAACCTCCCCTAGACTAAACAGGTATTTACCCTTGCTGTGTCAAAAACACTCAGTTTGCACTTAAACTCAATGCTGCACTGCTGTGGTGCAAATAATAAAACGAAGAGGGTTTTTTTTAATTATGAAGAATATTTTTTATATTTGATAAAGAATGTAAATAAAATAAAATGGAGATATGTATCACTTCAAGAAAATAAATGGAGATACGTATCACTTCAAGAAAATGACATTTTCTTATCACATTTTGCTGATATGTGTGTGACAGCATTAAACTATACTTGATCTTTGTCTGTCTGTTTTAGGCAATCTTTAATCTGCTGGCGATGCCCTTGCCACAAGCAGATAAATGTGTTCCGTGTACTCAGGGAGTGCACAGGACTGGAACTGATTTAGCAGATCTGGACGCAGCTACAAAATGTATTTTTATCTTTTGAATTAAAGCATTTGGACACTGAAAAATATAATATTTTATGAATTATGCTCATATTAATTGAGGAAGGCTTAATGTATAATCACTACAATTGATGAGTGAATATAATAATGTTTTCTACTGCTTAGGTACTTACCTAAAAAAGCACTTGTGTGAAAACAAATAGCAAGTTCAAATAGTAGAAAAAGTAAAATATTTAGTTAATCTAAGTTAAACCTTATTTTTATTGATTTATATAGTACATAATCTGCTATGGTCATGTACAAAGTATTCAATACAAAGAAGGGTAAGTAATGAAGAAAACAAAAATATATCGGCATATCTAAATACAAATACATACAGTATAGCAACATAGCATGCAATAATAAGATGCAATAGGAAAGAGAGCTCTACTTGTACAAGCCTACAATCTAATAGAATATGGTGTATAAATGTAGGTTAAGTGCATTTACGTGGAACTAAACTCAAAGGTGAAGATTTGCTACATTTTAGGGAACATCTAGGGGAGCTTACCCTAACAAATTCACCATTTGTCTCCTGAAAAATAACAGTGGATTTCTGGTATGTAAGCGAGCCTAGACACTCCTATGCCTACAGCCTCATAGCTGTATATCCGCAATGTGATATCTAAGGCACTGCTTCCTCTGACTACTAGGCTCAGGAGATTTGGAGTGAAATTTTGGTGATGTCATTACTGTGTTGTCTACTGTTTTCCTTGCTGGGCACTTACATGAGAAAACAAAACCCTATCTTTACCAAAATGGTCACCTCAACACAGAGACAAGACCAGTAACTAGTTATTTGCCCTTTGCCTGCCTTTTTGACCTGAGATCAGTTCCTCTTTACTAAGTAGGTCCAGTGCTACTTCAATTACAGAAAAGAATATGGCCTCATTTACACTGCAGCTGCTAAACTGACGTTTAGGAGCAGGTGGGCATTTTTTTCAGCAGCTCCTGAACTCTCCTCAATGTTATCTTATATGTGCATGTTCACTCAGTCGTTTATAGTAGGTTAGAGGCAGTTAAGTATACAAGCATTTTTTTGAAAGCAGATAAATCACATTCAGAAGTGAAGTTTACTGGCATTTCAAAAATCTATCTACAAGCACACTGCTCTCTCTGTTTTCTCACAGAATGGCTGAACTACTTAATAATACTTGTTTTTTATGCATTGTAGGCATTTCAGAGGGTCTTCTGAGGTTATTTGTAAAAAAAATGCTTCTAAACACAAACGCTCATAACCACCGCTAAACACGCATAAACGAGGTATGTGGCAAAATGGATGTTTTTAACCATCGATTACTAGCTGTCAAGTTTCCAGCGTTCAGAAGAGGTTTTCAAATGTCCTGTATACACGAAGCTTATTTTTGTTTAACGTACATGCTTTCCAAAAGAGTTGGCATTTCAAGGTGTAGCTAAAGCAGAGATAAAGCATGAGCAGAGATAAGAAAAGAGATGTGAAGAATAGAATAAAGAAAATGGAAAACAAGATGAATGCAGAACAGTGTAGATATCTGGGGGGGGGGGGGGATTAGAACATTCCTAAGTTTCTGTCTGTGTATCAGCAAATCATTTTAGAATAGTTTTTATTCATCACTGTTTAGCTACCAGGTATTGCCTCTCCAATATTTGTATGATGTGCGGTTTCTGGCTTGCTAGTTGGTACAAAAAGTAGATATTGCTCAAGTGAGGAACTGTTTACCGCATAAGTGTATATTTCTGTGCCAAGGAGATGGCAAGAATGAATGATGGTTAATGTTGAAATATTATAAGTAAACAGTAAAAAATTAAATTTAGAAAAAATCAAACAGAGCAGAGGTGATAGAAGATGGGTCAGGGATGTGACCATCACTGTAAGGAGGAGTAGAGGGTTACTGTGTGAGACCAAAGTATAAGGTGAGATATCCTCAGGGGCAGCAGGGCTAATATTCCTAACTCCCAGTGAGTATCTGGTCTTTCTGCACTGTGGAAGTGAGAGGCAGCATAAATACAGCACACACAGGGTAAGCCTCAACATAAGGGAGAGAGAAGGAAGATAATATCATTAAACTTTAAACAACACTTCCCAGAGATTGAATGTCAACCTCTGAAGAAGAAGGACCCTCCTTCGAAATGCGTCAACCAGCAGGAACCGAGATCAGCCCCCCCCCCCCCATACTGGTGGTTCCAGGCGTGTTCAGACACATGGTGTGGCTTGATGAGAATTTTTATCAATTTTTTTTATGAGTAGATTTTATTTGTTTACCATTTTTTTTAAATATTTATGGGATAATGCACTAGGCCAGTGCACCCTCTTTTTTTTTATTCATTTCTGCAGTGCTGTAAGGGCAACCCCAGTCCTAGAGTGCAGCAACATAGGCCACATAGGTATTATGGAACAGCCATTATTGGGCCCATTCATGTATGTGCAGGAGTTTTGCTGTTGGTATTAAATGTCAATCCCACCACCTTTTTACATATACCTCCTGGTCAGGAATATGGCTAAAATGCAGTCTTCCATATAAAAATTCAACAGGTAAGACAGTGCCAGAGGGAGTAGCTCATGTCTGAGTGAGGCCTAGTAAAGTAAGACTTTAGAAATGATAGGACCATGGAAGTGGGTAAGTTTATTACTTGCCAAACAGGCATTCCAGAAAACCCAGGTTACAGGAATAGGAAGTAAATAATATGTTAATAAGGATAAATCATATCTCCATACAGGTAAACCTATTACTATATGCATTAGCAGACTTTACTGGCACGATCAACAAAACTTTTATGGGTTTTGCAGGGGAACTAAGAGAAAAAGTAAAAGCAGGTACTCATATAACGAAGTGCTTTTTTAATGGATGCCATAGTTCTAATTTAAATGAATGGTAAGTGTTTTATTGTATTATTTGAATGTGACCCCATTTCATTAGACAACTGATCATAAAAATGTTAGTCAATAGTAATCATAGTGAAGTAACTCAATGTATATATTTTTTCTGTTTTAGTTGTCTGTTGTGTCTCTAGATAAAAAGCTTTACATCTTCCAATCTTTCACTACACATTATTTCGTTTTCAGTCATGACATAATAGGATTCATATTGCCAAATGACAAATGACTTGTATTCTCGATTGGCCACAATACAGATTGATCATCCTATTTGGAAAGCAGGGTTATGTTTCAAGGTGAAAGAATCAATGTATGACCTTTCAATCAATAAAGCCCAACAAAATTCCACTGTGACTTAATACAGGCATTGCATGCCTTCATTATCGATGGATGATAGATAGATAGATAGATAGATAGATAGATAGATAGATAGATAGATAGATAGATAGATAGATAGATACATGGATAGATAGATACACAGATAGATAGATACATAGATAGATAGATACATACATACATACATGGATAGATCGATCACACAGTGATTTCTTTTTACTTTATCATTGGCTTTAGGCATATCAAACTCAGAAACAGAGTTAAAATGAGTTTCCTTATGACTGGCATATTAGTTCTGGATCAGTTATTCAGAAATGACTGAAGCCACTGATTTGACAGGGAGCTAGCATTTTCAGAATGAGAGGTTAGCAAAGGTTTTATATAAGGCCTAGCTGCATTTCAATATGTTAGGAATTATCTCACAAAATACTTTTTTTTTCTTTTTTTACTGATATCAGGTTTTACCATCTTCATGACCAGGCCATTTTTTGCTATTAAGCACTGTGCTACTTTAACTGACAATTGCATGATCATACAACACTGTATGCAAATGAAATTTTTATCATTTTTTTCAAATAAATTGAGCTTTCTATTGCTATTGCTGGTATTTGACCGCCACTGTTTTTTTTATTATATAAATGGAAAGAGACCAAAAATTTTGAAAAAAATATATATATATCGTTTCTGTTATAAAATGTATAACAAAAAATAAAAAAATTGAATTTCTTCATAAATGTAGGCCAAATGTATTTTGCTACATGTCTTTGGTAAAAAAAATCCCAATGAGTGTATACCTATTGGTTTGTGTGAAAATTGTAGCATCTACAAACTATGGTATATATACAGAAATTTACACAGCTATAGACGTTATATTCAATGAAACAGTGCAGCGCAAACAAAAACGAAAAAACAGTCTTTCAGCCAGAAAAAACCATAACGATCAGTGAAGTCCTATTCAGTTAATGGTTATAACTGCGTGTCAAACAATATCTTCCAGCTTTGTTTAGGAACATCGAACCGACATGGGATTGATTTCACTCTCGTGACTGTCCTAACCTGGAGCACACTGAATGTATACGGAATATTGGGGACGCCCAGCTCAATTACTCCACTCTCCGAACCTCACAGACTCCACCGTCCTAGGTGCACACGTAAAGTGGACGTACGAGACATCTTATATCCGTGACACTAAGTGGCCCTACTAATATACTACAAGGATTTGTTTCGACCTTCTATAACAAACTGTGCGTCAATATTGGTAATTGACTTATCCTGAAGTGACTAGCAATACCAAAAAAGACCGACTTTCTGACAAAAAAGCAAAAACAAACGCGACGTGACAAAGTAACTTAT
>BLSH010544147.1:45802-57341 GCA_018402905.1 Glandirana rugosa | reverse complement strand
TGTGTATAAGAGACAGGTCTTGTGCTTGCAAATAATAGCATTTCTGGTGTCGTCAGACAGCTCCTTTGTCTTTACCATTGTCACACATGAAGAGGGAATAACAGGTGGCTTTTTATAAAACCAAAATGTTCATTTATTGGCTAATTTGGGTCACATGGGTGGAGGCAATTCATCACAGGTGATCCTCATTTGAGATCTGCAACAGGTGAGCCAAATTGGGTTTCCATACTGATTTGCAGCAAAGGGTGCCAATACCACTGACAAGGCAAGCATTATGGTTTTCTCTGTTTTCCTCATAATGTTTATCTTTTTAAATGTTATTTATCATTTACAGTTTTTTGTCAAACACAAGCTATCTGTAGTAATATGTTGGTTAATTTGATACATTTCCTTCAGTAGATATTCCACAATATGTACATAAACTTCATGGGTGCCAATAATGGTGAGCAGGACTGTAACTTCAACTAAACTTAATGATATCAAATTTCCTAGGTTGATTTCCTGGTGATTTTGTAAGCAAATTGGTTACTTTTCATGAATATGTGAAGGAGAATTCCAGCTCACAACATGTTATTTTAAACAATACAAAGCTGTACACAGCATATGATGTTGCAGTGAACCTGTCAGACTTTGGAACATTCGTAAAATAATGAAGCATTTGTGTTTCTCTTCCTGAATACCCAGTGTTCTCATAATTCCAAATGCACATAGTACACAGACCTCAAACAACCTGGGGCACCACCTTTTACCTTCCCCAGCACCCACAAACTGATACATCCTGTAGTGCCACAGCAGCCGGTCAATGAAACCACAACACCTAGTGGGGGACCAGGAGTCCAGCATTCCCAGAACTGTGTTGGGTGTAAGTGTTTCCAATATTCTTTTAAAGAGGCCTTTCTTTTTTTAGATTTTTTTGTTACTTTAACCACTTCAGCCCTGGAAGGATTTACCCACTTCCTGACCAGGCCATTTTTCAGGATACAGCACTGGGTCACTTTAACTGAAAATTGTGCAGTCGTGTGATATTGTACCCAAACAGGATTGAGTCCTTTTTTTTCCCCACAAATAGAGCTTTATTTTGGTGGTATTTGATCACCTCTGCGGTTCTTGTTTTTTGCATCAACAAAAAAAAAAGCGACAATTTTGATAAAAAATAAACAATTTTTTTTTTACTTTCTGCTATGAAACATTTCCAAAAAAATGCAAAAAATGAATTTATTCATCAGTTTAGGCTGATGTGCATTCTGCTACATATTTTTGGTAAAAAAAAGGCGCAATAAGCGTATATTAATTGGTTTGCGCAAAAGTTATCACGTCTACAAAAAAGGGGATAGATTTATGCCATTTTTATTATTTATTTATTTTGTTACTAGTAATGAAGGCGAGCAGTGATTTTTAGATGGACTGCAACATTGCGGCGGACAGATCGGACACCTAACTGACATTTTTGACACTTTTTTGGGAACCAGTGACATTATTACAGTAATCAGTGCTAAAAATATGCACTGTTATTGTACTAATGACACAGGCAGGGAATGGGTTAACATCAGGGGCGATCAAGGGGTTAAATGTGTTCCCTGTTTGTGTTTTCTAACTGTATGGGGGACTGTGTGATTGGGGAAACACACATATCCATCTTCCTGCATAGCAGAAAGACAGGATCTGTGAGATCTCTCCTGTCAGAACGGAGATCTGCCTTGTTTACACAGGCAGATCCCCGTTCTGTCACTGTGGGAAACAATCGTGGATGGCCAGCGGACATCGAGTCTGCCAGACCCGCTGATTGGCTCCCCCTCTGGCCAATTTGATCTCGTGCCCACAAAAGCGAGCTCTCGAGCTGATGTACAATGATGGCGACTGGTCGGCAAGTGGTTAAGCACCTCCCACTGCCTACCAAAACTAATATTTGATGAATACATATATGTCACTTATAAAATACATTTTATTATAGATAAAAAAATTCCCTTTCCTTAACCACTTCCCATCAAGAGATGACAGAGATACTATTTTTTTTTCAGCTAGTGGTTCCCTTCACTGTAAAAGTAATCCTAGCAGTTATAGAGCTGCTGGATTACTTTTACAGGTGGCGGAACTAGATGCTACCAGTCACATCCTTACCGAGTTCGAGGAACCCAGTAAGGATGCGCCAGGTGACATGCGGTTACTGGGACAGTGAGAGGAACTGATGTTGTTCTAATAGACACCAGATCTCTCCATAAGGAGGACCATGCTATCACAAGAGATGTTGTTCATCCCTTGGGATAGCAATAAAAGTGAAAGTGTGCATATGCAAACACATGGGTCGGTCCCGCACACATATGTAAAGGGTGATCGCACCACACATGTGAGGTATCACCATAAATGTCAGTGCAATAAGTCCAGCTCCAGACCTCCTGTGTAATTCTGAACTGATAGTCTGTGAAGGCTTTTAAAGCGTCACCTATGGAGATTTTTAGGGGTCGTAGTTTGGTGGCATTCCACGGTGTATGCAATTTTAAAGTGTGACATGTTTGGTATCTATTTATTTAGCATAACATTATCCTTTATATTTTACCAAAAGATGGTTATTATATTATGTTTTTGTGCATAAAAATTTATTTAGGTGTATTTTTCCAGAAAATTTGCTTTTGAAAAACCGCTGCACAAATATTGTGTGACATAAAATTATGCAACACCCACCATTTTGTTTTCTAGGGCCTCTATTTAAAAAATGTATAATGTTCAAGGTTCTAAGTAGTTTTCTAGCAAAAAAAAATGTTTTTTACATGTAGGAGAGGAATGTCAGAATTGTCCCGGACTAATTCTGGTGATTAATTTGTTAATAAAGGGTTACGATTGACAAGCCAATACATCTATCATTCTAATCCCATTCTAGATTTTATTTTTTTGTGCTGATTTCCTACAATTCTTGACATTGAGCACCTGTAATATGTTTAACCCACAAAATACACCAGTTACAAGGGGGCACTAAAGGTACGCTATTTGCTTGAGATACAATTTTTACCTTGATTTGTAGCAGGAACACTCTTGATTATTTTCACAAGACATAGATGTGGCACTTATGGTGCCTGCTTAGTACATGTTAGAATACTTGTCTGATTAAAAAATATTTGGTAATCAAGACACTAGCTTATGCATATGATAAGCTTTATAATCAAAGAAATACTCGAGAAAAAAAAATATGGCAACTGACATCATAATGGCCACAAATCCAATTGGTGAAGATATGGAATAATGTAACTTTCAAAAATGCTCTGCTTTCACACTCTTTATGAAATCTTACAACACCAGCCACAATCACAGCTGATAGCTGGTTTCTAGAACTGTGAACGAAGACAAAGGCTCCAAATATCACATGTAATGAAACCATCATTGCCCTTATCAATTTAAATATATTTGCACATAGTGCTCACAGTCATTTCTGAGGGTAGAAGATTTTCGAATAGCTGAGTAATAATAAATGTTAATTACCAAATTAAATGTGATTAGTGTGTTCTTATAGCATTTAAAGTAACAAGTCAAGTATACTATTTTGTGCTGCTTCAGTCAAAAGTAATAAGAAAATCTATCTGCTGTGTGTCTAAATATAATGGAGATATCAAAGAGAAATCTTTCTTAATTGTCAGAACAGAACAACTTCAAAAGACATCCCGAAGCATCTAGTAATATAATTCCGACAAGCTCCTTATCTATTCCGAGTTGTCGAATTAAACTATCTTGTCATGAATTCTAGTCTCCACTATTATAAATCAAAGGCCTGACATACTTCTGATCATTGAGCTGTTACAGTTAACATCACTATAACAGGTACAAGACGGATCACATACAGCATCTACCTCTTTATTATCCAAGTGAAACAGTGTCAGCTGCTGCATATAAAACATCTAGCAATGTATTCATTAAAACTTAACCCTAGAACAAGTCATGGCATTCTGGAGTGTGCTTTGTGCCAAGAGATGTGTTGCAGTTCACAAAGTTAAAATCAGATTACATCCGCAAATCTTATCACGGAATAATATTTACCTATTTTTATAGCTGTATCTTTTCAAGCTCTGTTAGAGATAACATGTTGATATAGATATTCTATTCTATTCTATGCTAGTCAAATCCAAAACATTATCTCTTTAAACATTTTTAAAAGATTTACTAGCTATTTCATAAAACATTGGTTTTAGAAAAAACTTGAGCTCTGTACAGGTTTAGCCAAAATTTTTGCACTTACCTCGACAGTGCCCCTTACTGCATTAAGAAAAAAACAGTGCTTCTAGGTATTTAGGCTCATATGATTCCCCCCTGCCATAAATCAGTACTTAACCACTTACCAACCGGGGCCCTTTTTTACATTTGTTAGTTACAAGTTAAAAACTGTTTTTTTTTGCTAGAAAATTACTTAGAACCCCCAAACATCATATAAAATTTTTTTCAAACACCCCAGAGAATAAAATGGCGATCTTTGCAATACTTTTTGTCACATGGTATTTGCGCAGCGGTCTTTCAAGCGCGATTTTTTTTGTAAAAATTTCACTTTTTTTAGTTAAAAAATAAGACAACAGTAAATTTAGCCCAATTTTTTTGTATATTGTGAAAGAGGATGTTATGCCGAGTAAATAGATACCATACATGTTGCAGTTGAAAATTGTGTGCATTCGCGGAATGGCGGCAAAGTCCGGTACTTAAAAATTTCCATAGGCGAAGCCTTAAAATTTTTTAACGGTAACCAGGTTAGAGGTACAGAGGAGGTGTTTTGCTAGAATTATTGCTCACACTCTGGCGATCGCAGCGATACCTCACATGTGTGGTTTGCACACCGTTTTCATATGCGGACGCAACTTACGTATGCGTTTTCTTTGCTGTGCGAGCTTGCAGGGATGGTGGCGCTTTTTTTTTTTTAATTGTATTTATTTATTTATGTTTATCACTATTCCTTTAAAAAAAAAATTCTGATCACTTTTATTGCTATCACAAGGAATGTAAACATCCCTTGTGATAGTAATATATGGTGGCAAGTACACTTTTTGGAGGGCTGGGGGGTCTAAAAAACCCCCCATCCCTCCTTTACACTACACAGTATCCAGATTGCCAAAAATGTAGATTCTGAATACTGTCATTTTTTAAAAACTGGCGCCGTTAGCCGCCGAGTAAACTGGAAGTGACGTTATGAGGTCGCTTCTGGAATTTGGCGAAGGAGACCCGATCGGAGCCGATTCCGGCTTCTATCAGGTCTCTTTCTAGCTGGCAGATGCGCTGGATCATCGCTCCGGTCTCCCGGTGGGACGGGAGGCCGGAGAAGAGTGGCGGGAGGTGGCGGGAGGGGGGGTGTCCCCTCCCGCCCCCGGGATGATGGCCGAGCGGCTCCCGAGCCAGATAGGTCGTTATCCCCAGATAGCCGACCGTCCACTCTAAAAAATGGTACTGGGATATAGCCTGTAGCTGCAGGCTATATCCCGGTAAAGCCCCTCAAAACCAGCCACCGCCTATTTACAGCGCTGGTTGGGAAGTGGTTAAAGAGGAGATCCAGACAGTTCTGCAAAGATTAAAAGTCAGCAGCTACATATACTGTAGTGGCTGACTTTTATTAAAACCTTACCTGTTCAAAGATCCAGCGCCGTCCTCCCCAGGCTGGTTCTTCACTGGGTCCCTGGCTTCCCACTTCGCTTATGTGAGCCACACTGCAATCTGTGAATAGTCCCACAGCCCCCTGGGACCAGTAACATATCCCTGAAGTTGTCGGTGGGGTGAACTTCTACTCAGATCACCTAGAAGCGGAAGTGGGAGTGGCTACCTGCCAAAACTAAGTACCTTCTAAATATGGGGGAGGGGGGTGAAGTTCTACTTTAACGCCTAAGCATTGCAGGCTGATGCTTTCTAGTTGAGAACATTGTAACATTGGGATTGGCAAGGTGGACCAATTTAAAGTGACATTAAACGATACCCTTATTTTACAAAAATAATCCATATACATTTACTACCTAATGGCCATATAATCTATTTTTTCATAACGTATTTCCTACTGTATTTTTATGGTTACTTGTAATGTACTTTGAGTTTCTGATGCTCACATTTTCCATTTTCCCCTTATTTATGTTTTTTGAAACAAACAATACATATTAGATGCGGTCATGTGTACTGCTCTATGCACACTATAAATTCCATAGTCAACAGCCAATAGCTCCTAGTCCATCACAGAAGCGAGCACAAGAGAGTAACTATACACCTACATACAGTGGGACCATGGGGAAGGTGATTTCAGGAACTGTAGTAAACTGTTTACCCTAAGGTCCATGAAGAGGACACACAGCCATGTTTTGAGGTTAGAAGAAAGGATGTTTAACCTTAGATTTAAAAGGATTATTTACTGTTAGAGCAGTTAAATTTTCCCCATAACTTGGTGGTTAGGGTGAACCATCTATGGTCAATATGCCTCCTTTTGTTGCTTTGTATACCCTCTTCTGTTGGTGGACAGTGGGAGCAGTGTTAATTTTAGTTTCTCATTGGTGGAGAAGTGATTGGCAGCACAGGAAGAGGAAGGGTAGGGTTTGTTGGCAATGTTTGCTTACATTTGTGATTGATTCACAATGATCACAAGTTACAGAGCCACTCTGATTGGCTTTGTAAATATTGCTTGTAATCTGCCTCTTCTAAGCTGTAAATAGAATGCAGTCTTCAAATGGTGCTCCATCTAGCTGCCATTTGTTTCCAACATGGTTGTAACAAGGTGGTTAAAGGTTTAGTTGTAATCAGCATTGACAACATTTCAATTACAGGTATACAGAAAAGCATGCAGACTCATGCTCTCAATTTTTGTACAGTATACAATGCTGTAAGCAATTTCCTTTGGACTGAATTGTTTAAAACTTGAAAAACTGATGACAAAACTTCATGTAGCAATAATAGCAGAACTAGAAAAGAGAGGACATGGGGGCTTGGGCATATGAGGTTGGGTTGCTATGTGGGTGAGGGTTAGAGGAAAGGTGAGGTTACTTGCTTATAAGGCTAACAGAATGACATTCCTTTAAATCTTTTTATTAATTTAATCAGCAAAAAACAAAACATAACAAAACAAAACAAAACACAAAACACAATACACGTTGAAACAAAATATCAAAGCATCCATGGAACCCTCACCAGATTGCATTCCCAGTCATCTAGCTGGTTTATAGCGGCAATCAATTTAAAAAAAATGGCATACAATTATCACTGGGGTGTAAGCCCTACCAATTGCCTACAATGAAAATCAACGTAAAGCAAAAGAAAAGTGTGTACTGATGTCATGCTCAGGGAATGGTATCGGCATCAGAGGTCGTACAGGGCTCAGCCAACCACTTAGCCCAGATTTTATCATATTCTTTCTTTCTTTGGATGGGCTATATAATAATGCCCACTTTTGTTTGTTTGTTTACAAGCTTCCCTACGGACGTGTGGTTACGAAAAACTGCTGTAGAGTGTGGTTTCATACTGCCTAAGGACCTAGCTGCCATTCCCATTGTTTGGCGGCTATTATTGTAAGTCACACCAGCAGCATATGTTTCTACTTTTTGTGGAGAATTTTAATGTTTTTATCTTTTTTATTATGTTATATATTTTCGAGTCACCAATACATACTGCACTATGAGTATTTTTTTCTGGTTGTCGTTGGTTCGTCTCTGATGGTAATGTTACCATGATACTATTGATGGGAGAGAGAGAGCCCTTCACAGTCCACACTATTTACTGAAGGAAATAAGTTATACATTTATAGACAGCAACGCTATCTGGTGAGTGTGCATTTCTGCTATTGGTGGAGGCACGGCACTGCAAAGTTTATTACGGTGGTGGATTGGACTGATTACTACACGCGTGAATATTATTATATACTTAATGGAAGATTTTTGGGCTTTATTATTTACTCTTGATATTATTATCATTATGATGTATGGGCACTGTTTATATGGACATTGTTTATAAACATATGGGTGTCTTTTGTATCAATTACTTTGAGTACTGTATTTTTTAATAGATTGTTCCTCCAAGTAGACCTACTATTATTTATGTTACTCAAAGAAATCTGATTGTTGCTACATCCAGAACACATTAAAATATTAATTAATTCTTGGTTTTTACCTTTTAAATCTAAACTCATAAGTATAAACTGTCTTGACTGACTATCAAATAACTAGGGATATGTGCTATATGAATACACAAGGGTATAAAAAAATATTTAACTGCAAATTATAGCTTTGAACATTACATTAACACAGCATATTAGCATGAGTCACCTTGCACCTGCAATAGGTATTGTGTTACTTCACCCTGACATTGCTAAATAAAGAAGCTGCTCTAGGCAAAAAATCTTATAAAGCCTATGTTGTGACGTTATTTCAGTTCATACATTGTTTAAAAAGAATTCCACGTACTTATAAAGTAAATTCAACATTTTCTGTTATAATATATTTGTCTCTGAACTGTACCATGCAGACCTCACAGATGAAATCCTTATAGCTGCTCTGTACTCCGAAGGCAGACAACATAGGATTTAAGCTTAACTTAAATCAGGGAAATTGGAGTGAGAGGATTTTTTAATGCAATGTCAAACAGGCACAGGGGACACAGCTAGTTATGGATGGTCAGTCTCTCTTCTTTTTCATCAATCCAATTGTGACTAGGATCATTTAATTTGCTTTACCAGATGGGCATCTAAATGTCCTAACATTCTACCATTTCAAACCATATGGTCACATCTGCTCATCGCTATGATTGTTTAGCTACAGACCCTGTCACTTATTTTGTCTGAAAAAATTGATTTTCTTTCCAAGATCTGTTCTCTTAGGCAAAATTCCTCTGAGATGTCATTACTTAAATGATCTCAAATTTATGAAGACTTAAAAAGCTTTATCTCAGAATGAAAAAAAATAAAATAAACAGACCCATTTTATTTTGCACAAGCACTGCATTATATTTGTGTAAGTACACCAGGTGGCAAGTAAAGGTTAAAAAAGGGAAAGAATAATATAAATTTAGGATGGACTCAAATCCTAAGGTGGGGGCAGGCAACCTTTGAAGATGAACATCTACTTGATACTTGGTGAACATCATGAAAAGGGTCAAAGGGTGCAGCATGCTTTAATAAGCAGATAACCTAGCAAGGTCCCATAAAAAGTAGGAAGAGTTTGAGGAGGTTAAGGTTCAGTAATAAGTAACAGCGTTCAGAGATCAGAAGTATGTAATGCAAAGAGCAAGCATAAAAATCCTTCCTGCGTTCGAAGAGTAAGGCTTCTCCGACTAGGTAGCCAAAGCTAGTGCTTATCAATTTCGGATAATGTGCTGCCTTGCTGGCACTGGTGAACTAGGGAAGTCCAAACACACTGTAGCAAAGACATAAAGAAACAATGGTGCACTGGCCTAGCGCATTATCCTCAGATGTACGTTTATTAAAAGGTATAAAAACATACTCAAAAGCAAGCTTGTAAATCAGACATATCAAGCATTGCACAACGGTTCGCGTCTGGGGCTACACATGCCACAAAAATGGTGTCTCACACAAATTGGCTGATGCGTTTTGAGGTACGAACCTCTTCCCCAGAGCCAACCTTACTCTGTCAAGACCACAAATTTATAAACCAGGAATGACATAGTGGGGAGGGTAGTCCTGCGGAGCCCCGCCCGTAGCGGGCGTATTCCTAGAAGAGATTTATTAGCATTTTCCATTCAGATGCTACTCCAGTCTTAATTATTTCCACTGCATAGCATGTACTATATATATATATATATATATATATATATATATATATATATATATATATATATGTCTCCCTGCAAAGGAATGTACCATGTTGTCCATAGAGTAATACTGCAATGAGCCACATGCTGAACATCTATCTTTCCTACTGGTGATCCATATTCCTGACACTGTGCCCACAGACCGCTGAGTACGAAAATTGAAATATGAAATGTCCTTGCAGGGTCTTCTTACCCCTGCATGTCAGGTGCGGAGGGGATGATGCTGTCAGTGTAGATACAGATACTATTGACAGCGAAGGTGCCGATCCGTCTCCGCCTGTCACGTGTACCAGAGAATGTGTGGAATGCACGCCAGGGACAAGCGCTGGAAGCGCAACCTGCGCTCCAGATAGCCCCGCCTATCAGCAGCCCGCTATGACTGAGGTGATATAATGTAAGCCTCATCCCCAAGGCGGAAGTTTCATGTGTTCCTTGCTAAAGGGAATTCCCTGCTCTGCTGCTGCCTATATCTGATGAAAAGGTGCTGCTTACAATGAAATGCCTAGCATTCCACTGCTGCTTTCAGAGAGATGGTATCACTAGCACCAGGAATGATGATAATCAGGCATTGTTACAGCTAAGATTGTCATGCAGCATAATCTTTCTGAGCCAAACTGTGGTAAAACATACATACGGAAATGCAAATATTACAGTATAGATTATAATGCGGATTATTGGCAGCAGAAGGCACAGTGACACCCTAGTGTCCAATTTAGGGCTCTCGGGTGAAACCACTGTATGGGTCTACTGCGGGATCTCTAACCCCGCTGTTAGTGCTGGGGACTCACGTATTACATATACCCATGTATGAAAAATGTAATAAAAATATATATTAATAAATATAGTATTCGGCCCCCTTGAACTTTGCAACCTTTTGCCACATTTCAGGCTTCAAACATAAAGATATAAAACTGTAATTTTTTGTGAAGAATCAACAACAAGTGGGACACAATCATGAAGTGGAACGAAATTTATTGGGTATTTCAAACTTTTTTAACAAATAAAAAACTGAAAAATCGGGCGTGCAAAATTATTCAGCCCCTTTACTTTCAGTGCAGCAAACTCTCTCCAGAAGTTCAGTGAGGATCTCTGAATGATCCAATGTTGACCTCAATGACTAATGATGATAAATAGAATCCACCTGTGTGTAATCAAGTCTCTGTATAAATGCACCTGTACTGTGATAGTCTCAGAGGTCCGTTTAAAGCGCAGAGAGCATCATGAAGAACAAGGAACACACCAGGCAGGTCCGAGATACTGTTGTGGAGAAGTTTAAAGCTGGATTTGGATACAAAAAGATTTCCCAAGCTTTAAACATCCCAAGGAGCACTGTGTAAGCGATAATATTGAAATGGAAGGAGTATCAGACCACTGCAAATCTAACAAGACCTGGCCGTCCCTCTAAACTTTCAGCTCATACAAGGAGAAGACTGATCAGAGATGCAGAGACTATGAGGAAGGTAAAGTTATAATAGCGAATGTGTCACGAGGAACCCTACAAATTTCGAACCCTTTAGAAAAACATAGGTTTAGGTCGAAATTTGA
Source organism: Glandirana rugosa (assembly GCA_018402905.1). Lineage (NCBI taxonomy): Eukaryota > Metazoa > Chordata > Amphibia > Anura > Ranidae > Glandirana > Glandirana rugosa. The sequence goes on along the minus strand of BLSH010544147.1, from coordinate 46,040 downwards.
AGAGGTGTTGTCATAGAGCCTGGACGGACCACACAAGGAACAAGAAGTACTACGAGAGACGCGAAATTTGCCTGGAGACTCTGATAGTGTCATGTCCACGTAAATATGTCTCTGAACTAATGTGTGTCCACCTAAGATAAATAGTAGTAATCAGTAACTCCAGTTGTAACCTAGTAAGTCTCTAGGAGTGACTTGAAGACCTCTCTCAAACGACGTGACTTTCATTTCCCCGACTTAT
>BLSH010544147.1:10739-45260 GCA_018402905.1 Glandirana rugosa | reverse complement strand
AAAAATTACAGTTTTATATCTTTATGTTTGAAGCCTGAAATGTGGCAAAAGGTCGCAAAGTTCAAGGGGGCCGAATACTTTCGTAAGGCACTGTATGTGTATATATATATATATATATATATATATATATATATATATATATACATATTATATTATTATTAATAATAATCAATTCAATACAGTTCTATGGATAATCTATTAAAGGTCATCAAAAAAAATCATCAAGACATAGTAATAAATAGTGATAAAACATAAAAAAAAATTATAGAAAGCATATATATCATTTTTGTCAAAGGTTATAAATATGATGAATCAGTGCATATGATTACACCACATGTCAATTCATAGAATGGGCTGAGATTGGATGTATTTAGGGGAAGCAATACGCTTGTGGGTCATCAATTGTATCTTGATATCGATTAAATCCATAGATAGAATGTATTCCCGCATGTGTAAATTGATCCGTAGACCCAGCCTCTACATGTGTGCTCCCTCAAGAAAAGATACATACACTATACACTGCCCGGGTCATTTCCGTTGTGTAGAGCCTGCAACCAATCCGTATTAAGATTAGTGCAAATTCTGGACCCCCTCGTTATAGTATGTAATGCAAAGTACAGAGGTCAGTAGTAACACATACTGCAGAGGACAGGAGTAGCTAATGAACAGTGTAGGGGTCAGTAGTATGTAACGCAGAGTGCAGGGATCATTCAGACTTTATTCTTTCATGAGTTATTTACAAGTTTCTGACCACTTATAAAATGTGTTCAATGTGCTGCCCATTGTGTTGGATTGTCAATGTGAAATTCCCAATAAGTTTGATGTGTCACATGACCCTCTTCCTATTGAAAAAACAAAAGTTGGATTCAAAATGGCCAACTTCAAAATGGCCGCCATGGTCACCACCCATCTTGAAAAGTTTCCCCCCTCACATATACTAATGTGCCACAAACAGGAAGTTAATATCACCAACCATTCCCATTTTATTAAGGTGTATCCATATAAATGGCCCACCCTGTATAATGCAGAGTTTAGATAGAGACCACTTAAGGTTATGACCCAGAATAGACCAGTGTGTACCCTGACATGCCCCCTATGCCCAGTTGACAGCATACCCCTGTATACAGTATGCCTCCTGCAATAGCTAGGTTCTGCTGCTGCCCCACAGGGTCTTTTCTTGTCTTTCTTGCCTGAGTAGGCAATGATGTCTGCTATTTTCAGCACAGTAGGCAAGCACCTGTCACTCACTTAGCCCAAAGCAACAATCCATCAAATGGAAATAAGCACCCCGGCTAATAGATAGACCTCACTGGGTCTGGTTCAGTCCTGCAGGCATGTTCCCTCACAGCCTGCTCCTTCTCTCTCAGCACCAACACTGATTACACTCAGGTAAATCAAAATTATACCCCAGGTGGGGGAGCAAGGTGTGGCCAGTGCTTAACCCCTTGCTGCCTACAGACCTTTCACTGTCGCTCCTTTATCTTAAGAACCTCAAGATCCTGCGTGGCAGATACACCCCATCTCTCACTGACAGGGTCTGTCTGTCGCAACAGGTACAACTTATGTGGGAGGATTTGTTTCCTCTCTATGTATCACCTGAGGCCAGTCACATCACTGGGTACATTTGAGGGTTTACAATCACTTTAAGTCCCACAAATGCTCAGGGGCACCGATGGAGTACAGGCAGTACTTCTGTACCAGGCCCTGTCAGGCTGTATGAGACCCCATGATTAATGAACAATACTTAATTGGCTTTATTTCTGTCATTATATAAAATCTTTCTGAATATACAGTACTTATATAAAATTGTACATTAGGTTAGAATCACACCCACTTTAAGAGAAGGGCCTGCCCCTCATTAAAGTATATTATATATCTACAATGATTTGCTGTATGCGTGGCAAAAAAGGTGTCCCTTGAGTTTTTTTCAAAGTTCATAACTATGTAGTAGCAGCTCTGGGACCCTCAACTTCCTGATAATTTTAGTCTCTGTGCCACCCTATATACATTTTCTCTGACTGATCAAAACCCACTGAAGCACACCACAATGTAGAGATACCCTCTCGTAATGTGGAATTTGGCATCCCAAGTATGCCCATTACACCCAGTTGGTTTACACTGCTTATATGCTGTATACATTTTCTGCTCAAACCATTTTATAATATTACTAATGATTACCATTCCATTTAAAAATGCATTTATTTTTTTAATGTTGCTTTCCTCCCCAAAATTATTATTTTCTCATTGTGTTTTGTTTACTGTTTTTCCCAGAGGTCTGCATTGAGATAACGGAGCATTGGAGATGACACCTATAATAAGAGTTTAATGTAGCTAAAAACTCAATCACCAACCCCATATAATCTTTAGCATGCTATTGCAATGTTTCAAAGTAACTTGAATCTTTTTGTATTAACAGCTTTAAATAAAATGATAGTCTCATAAGAGTCCCTTTACAAGCACTTCCTGTTATAGGGTGGCAACATTCTGTCCCTGCCTCCTATTTGGTCTTCTATGTTCGTCACCTGGTCACATGTAGAGACTATAAATGGCCTTGCTGAAACGCACTTCAAATGTATGTTCCTTCATTGTCACCATCAGGAAGCCCACCCTGAGTAATCATATTCAGCCACTAGAGCATATGCTTGTAGACAGGAAGTGGCTGCAAAGAGGCTGAAATAGATCATTAGCACCGAAATGCAAAGAACGCATAAAAAAGGGATCTTTAAAAGAAAAAATAGCATGGCAATATATTATGATACACAGTGTTTTAGCAAGTGCAATGTCATCCAGTTAGGGTTTATATCTTTTTAATTTTTTAGTAAGACTCGTGCTAAAGCTGTTCCACTTCTAAAAGGATTTAGACAAGTCTGAAATTGCTCAGGAGGTTATTATTAAGGCTATAGTAACATTTTCTTCTACAATTTTTGCTTAAATGAATCGTGGACTTCATCTGCAATATAACTATTAGCATAGTAGATCAATAATAAACATGTATTAAAGGGGTTGTAAACCCTCAAGGTGCATAGAATGCATTAAGGTGAGAAACCTTCTGTAGTGCAGCAGCCCACCAGAGCCCCCCCTTTTACTTACCTGAATCCGATCGTTCCAACACCGGGGACGAGCACAGCAGCTCCAGCCACTGTCTTGGGTCCTCAGATAGATTGATAGCGGCAGGAGCAATTGGCTCCCGCTGTTGTCAATCAAATCCAGTAACACTGGAGCTGGGGCCAAGTCCTGCTGTCTGTGTCAGTGGATGCAGCAGCAGGACTCGGGAGCGTGCCCGCATGGGTGCCCCCATGGAAATTCTGGGTGCCCCCAAAAGGAGAGGATCGGGGCCACTCTGTACAAAACCCTTTCACAGAGGAGGTAAGTATAACATGTTTGTTATTTAAAAAAGAAAAAAAAACAGCCTTTACAACCCCTTTAAACAGGATTATTAATACACTAATATTATAACTATGTATGAATAACTTTTGTGTCTATATACAATACATTTCATCATTTGATTCAACAAGAACAAATGATAAAATTCCCTTTAGTTCCCAACACTTACTAAGCTCTAGGAAGAAACTTTATTCCAGATGGAGAATTACAGGTAATTTAAGATATAAAATAGAATGTTTTTCTTCCAGATCTGACATCAGACAGCCAGTTGACGATCAACCTTTACCTTTCTATGTGCCTTTAGGTTGAACCAGCAGCATCTGATATATTGCTCACATATTTTATCCCTCCAGTACAGTGATAGTTTGCAACAAATAGAACTAAAATAAATTCTCAGGTAGATTGTGCTGCTACTTTAAATTATAGTGTGTGCAGTCGATAAAATGGTTGTTGGCAATTTTACCAATGGGCTAGGCAATGAGACGTATCACACCATATACTTTTATTACTGATACAATGACATTACTGAAGTCGTAAACAATGTACTTGCTTTTGATATCTTGGACACTTGTAATTTTATTCAGTTTAAGCAACAGTAAACAATACCAAGAAAAATATTATTTGTCTTGCTTTGACGTAGTTTATTATAAGAAAAAACACAATGCTTTCCTTTCCTAGTTTAAAAAAAAGCAAAAAAAAAAAAAAAGCAGGATAGCTGTCTTTGCCCTACGTCGTGTTTTAACATGGTCAGTATCTCAGTGGACAATATGGTCATGGTGGGGGTTGCACTACAATAGATTAGATATAATCTGTTCACTGTTTATTTCATTCTAATGTTTCATATTGGATCTTGTTTAGGAAAGTATCAAATATGGCACAATATTTAGGAGGGCCGCAGGAGGCACAAATATGAAAGCATTAATTTGTAAATGGTCAATTAAAAAAGTGGCCTATATTAGATTCATTGTAACATGTCTCAAGTTTATCCATGTCTGCTGAAGCATGTCCCTATCAACTCTTATAGCCCAGTTGCTAACCATCTTCTGCAGTATGCTCGTGGTCTTTCACCATCTTATGCTGCCTGCATTCAATTTCTGGTCGGTTTCTGTTGCCTTACACTTACCTAATATTTGCAACCCTTTTGTGATTTCAGGGGCCGCACTTGAGATCCCCTACATAAAATACGGTGACCACCAATGAATTAGGAAATACAAGTTAGTCACATTCTAATGTGTAGGAATGGAAGTTTAATGCTTAAAGAGTAACTCCATTTTTGTGGGAAAAAATAGCAAATAAAAATAAATTAATATAGCATATACAATTTCTACACAAGCCATATTTTAATTGAATGTTATTAATAATTCCCTGCAGCACTGTCATTTTCTGTAAAATGTAATGCAATATGGAAACCTGCAGGCCTTCTGTGCATAGTTGATGTACAGAATTTTCCCAGAAATATAATTTCCTGCTTGTTTAATTGGCTCACTGATTTTCCCAGAACTCTGCAATAAGATACAAATCTCATTATAAGCATCCTTTGCAACGAAAATGTCATTTTTGGTGAGATACTCCCAAAGGATTACTTATTTCTAAAGGGATACAGACCCTGCAGCTTTCTTCATTAGAACATTGTAGATGCAACTGCTGATTAATAATGAAAAAGTCACTCCAAATCATATTCACTGTGCACACGACAAACAGCTATTTCTGCAGAACAGAAACAGGTAGGAACGTGCAACAAAGTTTGTCTGCAACAAAAACATTGCAATGTAAATAGATCACACAGAGGGGATTGATTTTTTTCCCAATAAAAGTGGAGTTACTCCTTAACATAATAGGTGTTAATGGAGGACCCTTCAAGTTAACTCTTTTTTGGGATTTTATCCACTGATACCCCAAAAGAAAAATGTGTATACTTAACAGATGTTCTCTATTGTAATTAAAACACTAATAAATGAAACCCTACATGTTACTGCAGTTACCTTAGAGTAAGGGTGCTCAACCCTGTGTGATATTTTGGGTCCCAGTTTGCACCTGGGACAAAAAATAACAACTGCATAACTTAAAGAATATGTTGCCCCAACATTTCATATTCCTGATATATGCCTGTTGTACCATGTACTTGTGTTAAAAAGCATCCAGTTCTCTTTGCATTACTTCCATTGTGTGAAATACCTGGTGTTCCTGTCAGTACCCCTGCTTTCCAATTTCAAATGGACCACTCTAGGCATAGAAGCACATCAACCCCAGAATGGTCAGTGTTATGGCTATGATGGGAGTACACTCTGCCTGTGCTTCAGTGGCTGTGACCTGTGCTGGCACACCACCCATGCACAGTCATTCACTAGGAGGATCAGTGTACTATTGGGTCTCCAAGCCACTTGGGTACAACCAGCTTGTTGGGTTTTCCCGGATGATCAGTGCCACTGGATATAGCCAGCAGCACTGATCATTCTTTTCTATTGGTGGGGAAGTCTCCCCGCGGTCAGATTAATTTATGGCCAATTAATGTATGGCCAATCTTACTTAATTCAGCTGAATTGATGTTGCTTTTTCCTGCACACTCTCAGTTTGGAGTACAGGCAGCCAGGCATTTATCAAAACGGTTACTGTTTGCAGTCACTAATCTGTCACCTCTTTTGTATGCAAGTTAGAGACAGATCTCTTTTCTGTTTCTTAGCACTTTAAAGTTATGCAACAGTTCTGGGGTTAAATATCTCTTAAGAGGTGTTTGCAGTCTTAGTACAACAGAGAAAAGAGGAAGACAATGACTATTTGATTGCACTATCATGCAAAATAAATCTGTTGTTTTGGTCACAAAACATGCCCAAAGATTAATGCTAACATTTTGCAGGCAAAAAACACAATAATGGATATGCAACTGCTTTAATAGATGCTTTCCACTGTGCTGGCATTCTGTGCTGTAATCATTGCAGTAAAACTGTGGCATTCAGCCGCTGCTGGAGTGCACCTTCATAAGAAATGAGTTTATGATTATTGGATGTTGCTGATTTGAAAGATGACAAAAAGCAGAGACCAGTTGTAGACATTTGGTATTGCACATAACATTTTCCCAGCTTGTGGTGGGTCCCAGCACTCATGCAAGTATGGGCAGATATCTACAAGCCAATAGTTCTGGCCAGCTTGGTCTAGGGCCAGCCTAATGGCTTTTTAGCACCTAGCACCATCCTACCCCTACAGTTAATCTTTCTATTGCTACTTGAATTCATACACAAAACCTACTGAATCTAATGGATGTTAAAATCTGACATCTGAAAATTCCAGATCATAAATATGTTAATCAAATCAATCTCCTCAGTACATAGTTAATCATTATTCTCAAAACAATTATCGTACATAATAATTTAGGAAACTATAGTAGCCTCTTTAGTGCTAAATTTAGGTAGACAAGGACGGAACACTATCAGAATACCAATATGCACTGCATGCTGCTGAAAGAAAAAGAGACGCATTAATCATCTGAAGCATGATGAGCATTTGGTGTATACTATGCAATGAAAAAAGCAAAAAAACAAAAAACTAAACTAAACAAATAATGAACTGCTTAATATGCATGCTCTGTGGTATTCAGAGCCTCAGTTATAGTAACATTAGTAGGAGCCAGTTTGGGATTTTCAAGTTTTTACTCAAGAATAAAATTCTCTCACTCTCCTCCCTTTTAAATAAAGGCTTAGGCTTATAAAAACTGAAGGAAGGGTGTTGCTAACATATAAATCAATCAGATGCTTACTATAATTTTTAATGTGCACCATTTAAATCTACCTCACTATCAATCTGCGCACTCCATTTTGTGATCACACAAGCTGAGAACCACTGTCATAGAGGAATGTTTTATATACTGAGTATATTGGAAAGATCTTTGCAGCCCAATAGCCCTAATAGGCCATATTCCTTGAGCTGCAGCCTGATCTTACAATTACAGAGGTAGAATCCACTACATCAATCAGATTATCAAGTAGTTCTTTTAAAGCTAAGTCATATAGAACTTGCTAAAATATAGGCTCTTCAGAAGAAGGCTGTGAGCAACAAGCTCACCAGTAGTAGTCCAGTAGGGCCAGAACTAAAGTCTGTTATGAATGAAGCTGTACTGTACTTAGAACCTCTGCAAGAAGATTGCTGCCTTAGGCGTGCATAAACCAATATAAAAAGCAAAGTGGATATTAAAGGTCTTGTGGACATATAGATCTCAACACTGCAGAGTTTCAATGAGGATAACACTATAGTAGAAGGGGCTCCAGAATCTATGTTGCAGGCTTTGGTCCCATCTGGAAACCAGGAAATTGCTCATGTCAACAACAGAGGATTGTGGGCTGCAATCCCCCACTGTAACTAAGCTGTCCACTGTGTGTCTATAAAAAGATATGTTGCACCACATAGCAGACAAACAACTTGCCCAAAAAGGAGGCAAGGCCTTGTTTACTCACAAACCTAAGCAGTTGATGCTGAAGGGGGTCATAGACAATCAAGTCACTGGAAACAGGCAGTGAAGTGAGAATTAGAGAAAGGTGGATCCACAAAGCACTTCCAAAGCAGGGGTAGCAGCAAGAAGTTGCTTCCCCTAGGTTGAATGGCAGAAGAAAGAGTGAAGAGCATAAGCAACGCTGACTTAATGGATGATGTTCTCTCAGCTTTAACATTTACAGTGGTAAGATGGTGGTGGCAGGAACTTTAAAATGGGAGATAGCTCTGAGTGCTTTAGCCTGCCTACGTGAGATGAGGTCACACCAGGGGCTGCACCATGGCTTTGGACCTACAGAGTGCTCTGCAGCTAACACAGTGTACAAAGGTCTGGAAAGCAACACAATGCAAAGCTCACTGCCAGAAGAACACATTCCAAGTAATTTTTTCAGCCCAGCGAGGACCAAGCACTGGCCCCAAAGGTGTAGCTGAGGACATGCCAGTCCAGACAGCTAATGTATAAAACAAGCTCAAGCAGTGTTTTCGATTTCTTGATTGAAGTCATGAGAGAAAAAATATCTACAGAGTATCCTGATTAAAGAAAAAATAAAATAAAATGAGAATAAAAAAGGCTAACAAAAATATAGTTTTTCTCAGCAGAGGATAAGGCCTCATGCACACAGGACAGGACATTTTTTGACTGTTTTACAGAAGCTGTTTTTAGCTGCAGACGTTTTTTTCTACATTCAACAAACCCTCCATCATGTTGTCCTATGTGTTCATGCACACATAGGCTGTTATCAGCTGTTTTTAGCAGTGACGTTTTTGAGTTGTAAAAAAACCCAGGACCAGAGGGTTCTTTTGGATGTTTTTCAGGTGTAAAAACGTTCAAACACACAAAAACACACAAAAACGATCAAAAAATGTTGATCCCCAATGTTTTTGGACGTTTTAGATCAATTGGGAAAAAAAACAAAAAGAAAAAACGCTGGCCCTTTAAAAATGTGAAAACATGCTAAAAAACGGTGGTAATAGCTGAAAAAATCACTGATAAGCTACTGAAGTTTTTTAGACATTTTTTATAAGTCCTGTGTGCACGAAGCCTAAGGCATCCAGCCTCTTAGGACACTAGTAAAAGACTCAAGCATAATGGTTGAAGGCAAGGTTATAAAGAGCCTGGCTTAGCAATTTTTTGTTTGTCAGTATCCCAACCTCTTACAGGTGGCAATATAACCCACATGTCAAAGAATTTACTACACTCTTGTGTCCCTCAATGAAATATAAAGAAAATAGATTTTGGATTTACATAGACTTTAAAACGAAACTCTAGACAAACACAACAGGCACACAATGCTCTGGTATTATTGATACATTATGCAATGTATTTTTTAAATGTAAGCAAGGAAAAATATCTGAATTTGATTTTATCAGCTTCTTGCAGTCCATGTTCAACAAGACTGGAGTGTAAAAGAAGAAGCAGTAGAAGGAGCTAATCAGTTCATGCTGAAAAGAGCATGTTGATAGGAAGAGAAAGCAAAATTACAGAGATGTGGGCTGTGCTAATTCTGTTTCACTGTCTAGTCTTAGGCAGGGGCAGGTCCTGGACAGTCCGGGCTCAGAGGAAGTTGGCTGAATGATGCAGGATGAAAAAGTACTGCAGTACAAAGCTCTGGGCTGAAACTGCATATAACAACAAAACCTGTTATATTTTATTTTTAATGAGCTATTCATTTTTAGCTATATAATTTTGGCAGCAGTTCTGCTTTAGCTTTAGAAATCTCTAAAAACCCTATGATCATGAACACTAAAGGGTTTTTAGGCCAGAAATATGCAATTATAAATTTTATGTGTATTGTCATCTACTGTTAAAAGATGGTATTGCGCTGTGAATTGAAAATATGATGACTCCCAGGGGAAATCTAAGTTTTTAGTTATATAGGGATTTTTTATTTCTATAGACCCCCTTTAAGGCTTTGGATTCCAACCTATTATAAACACTGCTCTATTATATTGTATATTGCCACATCAACAAAAATATAACCATCATTTGCATCACAGAGCATACTGAAATGTCTAGTAAATTAGCAATGAATTGCAATTGAGAAAAGGTGCATCTGCAATACCTAGGCAAATTCTATTTTTCCCAATTTTAATCATTGTTGCAAGTATGATTTCTTGGCTAAGCAGGGCTCTAGGCACCTCATATTCCTCTAAAGATATCTGTGTGATTTTTATAAACGTAGTCGTATTTCAAAGCTAAAATTTCTATTTTTTTCTGCTCACACTGTTTTAAAACATTATATTATTCCAAGTTGAAAGTAGTCCATTCTACCTGATTTCCCAAATGGTGAAGATAAATGAGTAACTCAACAATGCCTCAAAACAAAAAAATAGAAAAAAAACAAAACAGACCGAAAACTAGCAATAAGCAATAATAATAATAATAATAATAATAATAATAATAATAATAAAATGTGTAGTTGATTATGCATGGTATATACATCTAAAATATATATATTATACAGGTTTATACTCCTTTACCATTAATTCTTCTTTAATAGTTATGTATATAAGCATAGCTATAGTAAATGTAACTACATAATAATGAAAGAAAGCTTGACTACATTTTCTGGAATAGATATGATACTGTCAATCAAAAATCAGACTCAGGGCTAGCTATGGGATGGGTCACTTCAAACTGATATGTTAGTGCAGCCATCAAACACTGAGAAATATGAAGGTCAGCCAAGCCCAAAAGTTCTTGAAAGTCAAAAAGGCTGCTATGTAATTTCAACATTTTATGCATTCGGCAACTACACAATAGTCATTGAATACAACATCAAAGTATGTTGTTTCCCAACAACAGTCTAACAATACCTATAAATGCATAAACCTCATATTAAATAACATGCTAGGAGGGAAATATAAAGGCCAGCAATTCGCAAATCACAGATTTCAAAGAGAAGGCATATAAATAATTTCCGCATTTAGAGAAAAGGTAAATGGCAAAATAAATATAGTAAACAATAATAATTCACAAAAAGTCCCAATTTCCGACTGGGGTTGACCTGTCACATTCTACTGTGTAAGGTGGCATTTCTATTCTCCTAAGATGTATCTTAACAGCTTTGCTTCAACTGCATGTTTTTGTTTTACATCTATATGGTCTTTTTAGGGCCGAATCCTAGTTGAAAAGACATAGGGCTCACAAGACAGGAAAAGAAGTAACACAAATAGGTTGTTCCTTCTTGTGGCCATGTAACTTTATATAATACAATACTTTTACGTTTAGATGTCATTTATTCATGATCATAATCATGATCAGACCAGTCTCCATTTGCTATAGATATTTTTTCTTTCTTATTTACACAATAGTATGTTTGCAATAGAACCAGTGTTTATTTTAAAAGAAATTATATATTTTACTGATGTACTACGTTTCCATAGATAACAAAGTGACCCTGCCATTATGCAAACATCACAGAGGAAAGCCATATCTATAAAAGAAGACTGTAACCACCAATGTTTCCTCCCAAGACATGGTCTCAGTGACAATCTTTTTGGTCCTTTGCAACTCCTGCTGGCTTCTCCTGCTGACCTCAATGCTACTACTGGGTCCTGTGTTTCTTGGGGGTCAGCTGGAGGAAGTGGTGAGAGCTGTAGGGAACCTAGGAGACCAACACTCCAGGAAGTGTCCATATCCCAGCAGACTTCAGGGGACCATTCTTACTGAACACTGAATGAAGCAGTGTTCTGTGGCACAGGCAGCAGGAAAGGTGCACTTTTACAGTCTTCTTTAGATTTATTGTCTTCCTAAGTAAATTTTGTATAGCAACGGCCATTTTAAAAGAAAAAGTGTCGAAGGTATTTTAGTGTCTGCAAAGCACCCCTCAACCTATTTCAGTTGTTAGGTCTAACATTTTTTAGGGCCTCGATAAGGCATCAATATCAACGGTTTTAAAAGATTAAGAGCCAAAGCACAGTACCTAGCTAAACAAAATAGTTAGTAAGCCTCTCACAAAGCTGGACAACAAAAATTAAAAATGCATTAACAAAGATTAACTTATGCGAAAACTATTTTTCAAAATGATCACTAGATTCATAGATACAGTTGTGGTCATAAGTTTACACACCCTGGCAGAATTTATGATTTCATGGCCATTTTTCAGAGAATATGAATGATAACACAAAAACATTTTTTTCACTCATGGTTAATGTTTGCCATTTATTATCAATCAACTGTGTTTACTCTTTTTAAATTATAATGACAACAGAAACTACCCAAATGACCCTGGTGATTTTGGCCTGATAATATGCACACAAGTTGACACAAAGGGGTTTGAATGGCTATTAAAGGTAATCATCCTCATCTGTGATCTGCTTGTAATTAGTGTGTGTGTGTATAAAAGGTCAATGAGTTTATGGACTCCTGACAGACCCTTGCATTTTTCATCCAGTGCTGCACTGACGTTTCTGGATTCTGAATCATGGTGAAAGCAAAATAATTGTCAAAGGATCTGCAGGAAAATGTAGCTGAACTGTATAAAACAGGAAAGGGAAATAAAAAGATATCCAAGGAATTGAGAATGCCAATCAGCAGAGTTCAAACTCTAATCAAGAAGTGGAAAATGAGGGGTTCTGTTGAAACCAAACCACGGTCAAGTAGACTGATTTAAAATTTCAGCCACAACTGGGCTTTTTGTCAAGAGGAATGGGCAGCTTTACCATCTGAGAAGATAAAGAACCTCATCCACAATTACCACAAAAGACTTCAAGCCAGAATATGTGGTGTGGCTGTTTCAAGATGCACAATAAGAAGGTACTTGAAGAAAGATGGGCTACATGTTTGAGTCGCCAGAAGAAAGCCATTACTATGCAAATGCCACAAAGTATCCCGCTTACAATACGCCAAACAGCACAGAGACAAACCTCAATCCTTCTGGCACAAAGGCAAAGATGCCCATTCCTCTTGACAAAAAGCCCAGTTGTGGCTGAAATTTTGAGTTGGTCTACTTGACCGTGGTTTGGTTTCAACAGAACCCCTCATTTTCCACTTCTTGATTAGAGTTTGAGCACTGCTGTTTGGCATTCCCAATTCCTTGGATATTAACCTCCCTGGCGGTATGATTATTTCAGATTTTTGGTGCTGAAAGCGGTACGATTATTTTGCATGGAAATTTGGCGTTTTATATTGTAGGCCTGTAATTCTTAGGAATAACTCACTTAAATCTGTCCAAACAAGAGTCTAGTAGACATCCCGGGTATGAAAAAGTTTGAAACATGAAATCATAAATTATAATATAATAAATAACTATAAATAATTATCAGAAATAATAACATAATAGTAATAAAATGTATTTAATAATGTAATCAAACCAAAAACACTGAAATTTGCTCAGTTGCTGAATTGTCGCTGTCGTCACTTTCAGTTTCTGATGATAAATTTCCCCAAAAATCAGTATCACTCAATTTTGCAAATTATTCTTATTTACTATCGGTGTTTTATAGCTGATAAAAAAACACTTTTGACGTAAAGGGACACTTTTTAATTGCTATGGGCATTCTCATGTTTCCAGGCAGAAAGAATGACATTTATTATATAAAAGTGCATGCAGGGGACTGGACAAACCACTAGGGACAAAGGGGATGTGAAATTATTTCATACAGTGATGTAATTTGTAAGATTACAGTGTACTGTATGTGTACTGTGTGTTTCACTATTTGAATTTCCCGCCGGTCTCCGTCCCTGTGCGACGCGACACTCGCAGGGAATGGAGCCCGGCACACAGAGGCATCGGGTGGAGGGACAGACACGCTGACACCGCGGGAGGACATTGCTGGATCTAGGGGACAAGGTGAGTAACCCAGCCTGGATCCAGCAATGCAATCCCGAGTGTGGCTCGGGGTTACCGCTAATGGTACTGAAATTCCACCCCGAGCCACACTCGGGATTACCGCCAGGGAGGTTAACAATAATAAAATTTAAACCGCGCTACCACATATTAATTGGTACAAAATATAAATTAACTTATATTATGAGACGTTTATAAAGCAATATTAAATGTTAATATTCTTTGAGCATTTTTTTTTTTTTCAAAAAAAAAAAATATTCTTTGTGCATATACTTCATGACCTGTGAAAAAAATATATACACTTATCTCTGTGCTACCACACCATGAAATATGCCATTCAACAATGATAAACAATAGGTTCAGTGCTAAATATTATAAAGTGCAAAACATTTGGGATAATTGTCCATATATCCTAGTAAAATGGTGCAAAAACATGCATGACTGTGCAAAGGATTGTGCAGAAAGAAGGAGCTTTTGAGTCCAAGGGGCGTCTTATCCAAACGTTAGCCACTTGAAAGCAGAGGGTCTGGGTAAAGTCATATATATTTGAAATGTCCCATATAGTGGTCCTCTAAACACTGGTTCCAATATTATCCCCAATGTTTTGCACTTTATAATATTTAGCACTGAACCTATTGTTTATCATTGTTGAATGGCATATTTCATGTGTGGTAGCACAGAGATAAGTGTATATATTTTTTCACAGGTCATGAATTATATGCTCATTTAACATTTAATATTGCTTTATAAACGTCTCACAATATAAGCTAATTTATATTTTGTACCATTAATATGTGGTAGCGCAGTTTAAATTTTATTGTTGATATCAGTTAATCACAGCACATTGGTGTGATACACTGGCAGCTTCACATATAGTTACACATTTTTTCTGTTGTGCAGTTTTATTTTGCTTTCAATTCCTTGAATATCTTTTTATATCCCTTTCCTGTTTTATACAGTTCAACAACCTTTTCCCGCAGATCCTTTGACAATTCTTTTGCTTTCCCCAGGACTCAGAATTGTCAGTGCAGCACTGGATGAAAGATGCAAGGGTCTGTCAGGAGTCCAGAAACTCATTGACCTTTTATACACACACACTGATTACAAGCAAACAGATCACAGATGAGGATGGTTACCTTTAATAGCCATTCAAACCCGTTTGTGTCAACTCGTGTGCATGTTATCAGGCCAAAATCATCAGGGTATGTAAACTTTTGATCAGGGTCATTTGGGTAGTTCCTTTTGTCATTATGATTTAAAAAGAGTAAACACTAACCATGAGTAAAATAAATGTTTTTGTGTTATCATTCATATTCTCTGAAAAATGGCTATGAAATCATAAATTCTGCCAGGGTATGAAAACTTATGAGCACAACTGTATCGGCAATATGAATTATATGTGGATGCCAAGTTTCCTTGAAGTTGTTGGGCAAGGCTGCACCCTCTTCCACCACCTAAGCCTCTCTATTGGGACTGTGATGGTCAGCCCCACTAACCAATAAGAAGGTCTGAAGGAAAGAAAAGTTAGGTTTGCAATGTTACTTCAGCTGCCTATAGCTCAGGCACTGTTTCAATTTGGTTTTGTTCACATAAATACCCAACATGCATTGCTCATTACAGTCATCTCTGGACATGCATTAGGTGAACTATACAAGAAGGATTTTAATCTCTAAGCCCTGGGGGATCTTTAACCTTTACATGTTTACCTGTTCACATTTTAACCTGGTGTACAAGTGGAAGATTACTTTCCCCAAACAATGAAGCTGTAAAATATGTGATTTGAAAGGCTGTTAGTGCTATTATACTCCACATTTGTTAAAATGTAAATGTTGTATGATGAAACGTTTGAATTATATATTTGATGCTATATTTGAAACCTTGTATAGTATTATTATTAGATAATCTACATTAGTACCTTATTGTATGTTAAGTGTTGTAGCAGCTAGGTAAACTCTGGGTGAAATAGAACTGCATTTATAGTATTACAGAAAAATAGCCTGTATTTGTGTGCATCTATAGATAAAAGGTGACGATTCAACTAATGTTCTTTGTTGTAAAGCTTTTTCTGTCTCAGCAGGAAGCAAGTAAGTAGCAAAAAGCTATAATATGAGTTCATCAAGTAATATAACCCTGATCTGCAGGGATCATGTTCTTTAGTGGTGTGATGCAATTTGGTTGGTGTGTTAGTTCACTTTCAGTCTTCCCCTAAACAAAGCCCATCAATCATGTCTAGCTGTGGAATTATTCCTCTAGCTCAAACCTGTAGTGCACACTGGAGACCATGCTGATACTATCAAACTCATTTCATTTAGGACTTCAGGCTACATCCCCAAAGAGAACATACACAAACGTTATCTCTCATGCCACCCAGTTTTTCTTGTTGCTGGAATAGATTGCGGGAAAAAAAATGATGCCTTCGTTTTTTTACATGTAGTGGAAAAGACAATGTCTACTTTTGAATTACAGAGATAACAGCAGATACATCAAGAATGTGGTATTGGATCTCTTAAACTCTCAATATGTGGGAAACCAAATGTCACAGCGCTGAATAAGAAGTGTAATTGGTCTCTGGAGAATGAAAGAGTGGCCTCTGTAAAAACTGTGTGATAAGACTGAAGATCTCCAAGGGAATTCTAATTCTCTTCCTATCTAAGATGCAAGAATATGCAGGCAAAAAAAAAATGTTTACCAACTATAACATGACAAAAGATGCATACTAAAATATATTTCTAACTGTACCACTATTAAGGAATGCAGCAAAAGGTGCAAAAATATGTGATGCAGCTCTATGGCTAAATCTATAGAAACTAAATCTGAAATCCACCCCTACTATAAACCCACACAATATTTTAAAGTCACACCAAACTTTTAGTTTAGATCATCTAAAAACATTACAGATGCTTTAAAACAAAAGGTAAAAAGCCTTACAGTTGGTTTTATTCCCAATATGCTGTAAAGAAGAACCCTTGATCTGTGATCTTTCTGTTGAGGTTTGACATGCTTCTTGCTGAACCAAAACTAGATCTCTCCATTCAGCAGGAAGCATGAGATTTGTTGATTGCACAGCTATGGCTATGGAATGCACTTGGACCTCTCCAGAGATCAGTGCTTCCTCACAGGAAGCAAAGGTCCTTCTCTGCTGCATGTTGACAGAGGACAGGCTATTCTAATCAGACTGTGGCTAATTTCTAAAGAACATGGACTCTTAGACTTTGCACCATGTGATGTGATGCACCTAGAATATATTCAGCTAAATGAAACTAAAAGTTCAATTGGGTTTTAAAATATAAGCAACACTTCAGCATTCTATTTGCTATCAAAGTTCCTGACGTAAGCCCCATAACAGCTAATAGTCTGCTAGATTTATAGTTATGCACTTGGATTCTGGTGCTAACTGTAAACTTATCATGAAAGAATTACAGGGGTTCAACTGTTGACAATGTTCGTTATATGGATGGCATGGTTCCACAAAAGCTGTAATATGTTGTATTGCTTACCTGAAACTAAGTATGTGGATAAGAAATTTTAGAGGAAAGTCTGTAATCCTTATATGAAAACTGATTCTGATTTAGTAATCCAAGAAAACAGAGTCTCAATATAAGAGCCAAGCAACTAGCATTTTCTGAAGGAGAGGTCAGTATTAGCAGCTTCCATATTTTTCCCATGAGATCTTATAAAATACACTGCAAAGCATCCAAGGAGCCCTGAAACTTAGGTTGCTCTATTTCTCAAGTCTCAACAAAATCCCCTGGTTAGGCTAGGTTCTTACTAAACTTGCTTACCGGTGTTTGTCAAAATGCTGCTTTCTTTGCATTACATAAAGCAAGCATGGGTTTTGCTCATGTAGGTGAAATCAGTAATTTCAATTAATGATAGCCCTACTAGAAGCATATAGTCACATTCCCTCTGCCCTATTATTGGGAGTGAAGAGCAATACCTGATACCCGATAAGGGATGCCCATGTTATAGGAGGACTCAAGACCCTTATTCCCATGTGAGTATATATATATATCATCTCACAAAAATGAGTACACCCCTCACCACATTTTTGTAAATATTTTATTATATCTATTCATGTGACAACACTGAGAAATGTCACTTTGCTACAATGTAAAGTAGTGAGTGTACAGCTTGTATAACAGTGTAAATTTGCTGTCCCCTCAAAATAACTCAACACACATAATAAAATATTTACAAAAATGTGAGGGGTGTACTCATTTTGTGAGACACTGTATACACACGATGCATTCATGAAGTACCCCATAATGACAAAGCAAAAACAGTATTTTTTAAATGTCTGTAAATGTATTTAAAATATAAAAAAAATGAAATATCACATTGGCATAAGTATTCCCACAAAAGCTTAAAAATGTAGCTCAGTTGCCTCCCGTTTCTCTTGATCGGTCCTGAGATGCTTATACACCTTAATTGCGCACCTGTGGAAAATTAAATTGATTGTACATGATGAAAAGGTACACACCTCTCTATAAAAGGGCTCACAGCTGACAAAGCATACTGCTTCAAAACAAAAGTCATGAGGTCAAAGGAACTGGCTGCAGAGCCCAGAGATAGTATTATTGTAAGGCACAGATCTGGAGAAGGCTACAAAATAATTTCTGCTGCACTGAAGGTTCCCAAGAGCACAGTGGCCTCCATAAATCTCAAATGGAAGACATTTGTCACAACGAGGACTCTTCTAAGAGCTGGTCACCCGGCCAAACTGAGCAATCGCGGAAAAATAACCTTAGTAATAGAGGTGACCAAGCACCTGATGTTCACTTTGACTGAGCTCCATCCTGTGTGGAGATGAGACAAAGTTCCAGAAGGACAACCATCACTGCAGCCCTCCAACAATTTGGGCTCTATGGCAGAGTGGCTAGATGGAAGCCTCTCCTCAGTGCAAAACACATGAAAGCCTGCTTAGAGTTTGCAAAAGCTATTTGCAAACTCTCAGCGGGCTTTCACCAAAAGTGAGAGAGTAGTAATTTCCTCGCATACTTCCCGGTCAGTTACACCTGCATCTGTAAGAAAGTACATGTACATGTCATGACTGGAAGTCTTCAGGGACAGGGACAGGGCAAATCCTGTCATAGTTCTGGTCCTGAAATCTCAGCAAGGAATATCCATAAGGACTGGCTTGATCTGATAGCCTGTCTTGGACAAAGAGGGGATGTCACTGCGACCCCATGATGGTTACAGAAATTAGCTGGTGATTTCTGCAAAATATTGTAGAGAGGAAGTAGAAATCCATTCTCCTAGAGACACTAAGCTTAAACTGGAACTTCAGTTATTTTTTTCATCTTTCCATTTATTAAATCCTCTGCCCTTGTTGTTTTATCTTTGGGTAGTAAAACATTTTTTTCTGCCAGTAAATACTTTATACAGCCCACTTCCTGTTTCTTTTCTGGAAAAATACCTTGGTGTATGACATCATGCACAGCTCTCTCTCTCTCTCTCTCTGTACAGCTCTCTCTCTCTCACTCTCATGAGAGTTTGCCAGGAAGGGAGGGGGGTGAGTCATAAGAGGGCCAATGAGAGCTGCAGAGCTGGAGGTGTGCCCCTGTGTGTCTGTGTAAATCCAGGAAGTAAACAGGCAGCAACTTCAGCTGCCCATAGTTAAAATGGCTGCAGCCAGACTCAGTGGAGGGAGATTTCTGCAGCATATTTGGCAAGTACAGAATCACAGTATATATAAAATAATATGCAAAGTGGTTGGAGGGAAGCTTCAGAATGGCAAAGATGTTTTTATTGCAAATTATGTGAGCAGACTGCAGTTCCTCTTTAACTAGAAAGTTGTGTGGTGGGAGGGGCTGTAGCCTCTAGAGGGCTGGAGTTCATTTCCTATATGCCTAGTGTCAGTTTCTTCTGGAAGCACCAGTATAAGCCTTGGTTGTGCATTATTATAAAGCCATGTCCCTCAACGGATAATAGAAAAGAACAGCTACCTATCTTTAAAAAAAGGATATCATAGTAAAAAAAAACACATTTTTCTTTACATTCAGGTCTACAAAGCACTCCATGACTTCTGATGAGAAAGAAAAGTGTATCAGCCGCTCAATACATATTACAGTTTCATAGCATTACATCTGCACTGCACAATTAATGTGAATTGTATTCTCCCACCATGCATCTTCAAGCTTGCTGATAAACATACACCCTTTAGTTAATAATGCCCACAAGGTTTTGAAACCAGTTATGTTCCTTTACCTGATTTATTTTTAAACTATTTAAAAAATGCTGAAAGCAAAACCAGTTATAGTATAGTGAGGACATCTCTCTTATGTTTGCAACAATTGTCCTAGAGGTTTTCTTCCTTAGGCGTAAACATAACATGAAAAACTGTATGTTTTGCACATATACCTGGTTGGTGGGCAGTACATAACTCTGATTAGATATATATCATGCAAGCTACATAAGAATTTACAAACTCAGATACCTAATTTTTCATTGAGTTCTGTAATTTTGCCCAAGGCCAAAAGCACAAGAAGAGATTCCAGATTATGGTATTAAACTGTAAGCTTCACATGAAGAAGAAATGCTCATAATTAAATAAACATGAGGTCTATCTAACAAAAAGAACAGCAATCTAATAAATTTAAGCACTTCATAGCTTCATTTCACAAAGCTGAATAATTTGTTTGTGTTTGCTAAAGCAGAACTCCGGGAAAAAACCTTTTTACATGTCCTTGTTGTTGATCTCCTACCTTCACCAACTATGCCATTCATCTTCTGCTGAGCTCTGTAGTAGCCTGCTGAACTTTCTGAAAAAACGTTATTCCCCCCTGACATCCTGTTTGTAACACCGCTGGCCATTCTCCGTCCTGTACTGGCAGGCAGCAGTCTGACATGCCTTCCTGTAGTTTTCTAACAGCCCAGCAGGCATTTCTATTCCCACCTGCTGGGCTGTAGTGAGTGGAGGGGTTCTCACAGCCCCCCAGTCTGTGCCGCCCATAGAGGTGGTTTCCTCTTCTCTCCTCCCTCCTCCTCTCTGCCAGCAACGCCCCCCCCTCGTCTGCCCGCCCGCCATCTCATCAATGATAGCAGAGATCTCCCACTTAGACATGCCTGGTATTTCTGGAATGCCTGGCATGCTTGCTATGTGAACACCGCTCTGTATTTTTCTCCTGTCACAGTCGCATTATGATACACAGCGCAGCTCGCACAGTTCAGATATGGCTTTGACAGGAGAACGTTACAGAGTGGAGTTCACATAGCAAGCATGTCAGACATTCCAGGAATACCAGGCATGTTGTAGCAGGACATACCAAACCCTTGTTTTTTCTTCATGTTATAGCAGGAGATCTCTGGTATTCCTGCAATGTCTGGCATGCTTCCTATGTAAACACCGCTCTGTAACTTTCTCCTGTCACAGTCATATTGGAGCTGCATTCTGTGCTGTGTATCACAATTAGGCAGTGACAGGAGAAAAATAAAGAGTGGTGTTCACATAGCAAGCATGCCTGGCATTCCAAAAATACCAGGCATGTCAGCAGGAGATCTCTGCTATCATTGATGAGATGGCGGGCGGGCGCGTGTGGGTCACCGCACTGATAAGCAGCACTGGTGGAAACGGATAAGCGGCACTGGTGGAGGACATGGTGTCACCACACTGATGGGCACTTATAAGCAGCACTGATGGGCACGGTGTCACCACACTGATGGGCATTGATAAGCAACACTGGTGGGCATGGTGTCATTGCACTGATGGGCACTGATAAGCAGCACTGGTGGACATGGTGTCACCGCACTGATGGGCACTGATAAGCAGCACTGGTGGGCACGGTGTCACCGCACTGATGGGCACTGATAAGCGGCACGGTGTCACTGCACTGATAAGAGTCACTGGTGGGCACTGTGCCACCACACTGATGGGCACTGATAAGCAGCACTGGTGAGCAAGGTGTCACCGCACTGATAAGCGGCACTGGTGGGCACGGTGTCACCACACTGATGGGCACTGATAAGCGGCACTGGTGGGCATGGTGTCACCACACTGATGGACACTGATAAGCAGCACTGGTGGGCATGGTGTCACCACACTGGTGGGCATATTGTCACTGCACTGATAAGCAGCATTGGTGGACATGGTGTCACCACACTGGTGAGCATGGTGCCACCACACTGATGGGCACTGATACGCGGCACTGATGGGCACTGATAAGCAGCACTGGTGTGACCGCACTGTTTACTGACACCGTACACTTCTATATATCTGTAGGAGGGGTTTCCACCATCCCTGCAAAGTTTCATTTTTATATCTTATTTTCAGTGTGATGTGTATTATATGTGATTTTACCTATCACATGGGCTGGTATTGTGGTAATATTGACGTTTATTGAGATTTCAATACATTAGAGGGTTCCACCATTATTGTGTTATTGATTAGTAAGTTAGCGCTGCGCTTTTTTGTTTTTTTCTCATTCCGACATTTACTTGTGTCACATACTGATGTAAAACATCACGGCTCTTTCTTTCTGTTTTGCGGCCATACACCACACCAGCACTGATTGTTTTTATAATGATCTCAAATCTGTAGGAGGAGGAGAAATATTTCTAATAGTGAATTACAGCAGAGTACAGTGCATATAATATATCATTATGAGATGTGTGTACAGATCAGTAATGATTACAGAAAGCATGTATGGACAATATGTTTATCTCCTTGTGGCTGGAGAGGAGAGAAGACATGTTGTGTGTCAGTAGTTAGTGGGCCTGACTGCAGAATGAGGGGTGTGTTTCATGTTGAAGTGGGCTTGTTCACATTTACATGTACAGGCTAGTGTACCCCCCACATTCATTAAAATGTGCAATGCCTGAAGGGAAATATAGTGCATTGCATAGTAGCCCATTATGTGCCACTTACCTGAAAACGAAGCCTGCGGCATCCAGCGATGTCCCCGCTCCAGGCCGCGTCCATCTTCTGCCCCTCTTCCTTCCGGGGCCGCGACTCCGGCTCTGTGACTGGTCAGAGTCGCGCGATGTCCCTCCTGCGCATGCGCGCGGTAGCCACCAGTCACGGCACAGGGTCAGTGGAGAAACGGCACAGAGGCCGTTTCTTCACTGCGCATGTGCTGACATTACGTCGGCACATGCAAAACACTGCATATCTCCTGAACCGTGCAGGTTTGGGAGATATGCAGTGCACCTACAGGTAAGCCTTATTCTAGGCTTACCTGTAGGTTAAAGTGGTCGTCACAGGTTGACAACCACTTTAATGGATTTGATCCATGAATTCTATTAGCTTAACGGGGTTAATTTACAAAAAGCAAATAGGCTGTTCACTTTGCAAGGATATTTGCTCCATCATCCAATCATGTGCAAACAAAAATATTGTCTTCTCTTTTATTTTCCCTGAATACGACTAGGTATTTTATACAAAGTGATTTTTTACCCCTATTACTAAGCTAAAGAAAAATGCGCTTGCAAAATGAAATAAAGTAGTTTGATAAACCAACCGAAAAGTCTCAAATATTAATAATTTCAAGGCCCGATTCACCCAAACTCCACTTACAAAATGTGTATACTTAAATAATTCCATTTACAAGAATACATGAATTGCTTTGAAAAATACATATGCTCCAATAATTTTATGTCATACGTATTTTACAGATTATGAGTTAAGTTGGATTTTGTTCTAAAGCCCAGGTGGGACAAGACTAAAAACAATTTTAGAGAAAAAAAAAATGTTTTGCAGTTAGTGAAATGTCCTTCTGGCAATAGATGGGTCAATTGTTTGGTGTACATTGAAGTTTGAGGCAGGCCATACATTATGCAATGGGTCAGATGAAAGAAAATTACTCAATTCCCTAATCAGCACAGTCAGCTTTGAGGTGAGAATCCCTCCTTTGTCACTATTGTGTTATGCTAGCGGGAGTGCGGGGAGCCTTCCCCAATGATAGAATACATATATAGCCGCTGGCAGCGATCAAGTGAAAAAACCCAACAGGCTGGTTGTACTGAAGTCAATCAATTGATCAACTTCAGTGAATCCAGCCTGCACATAGATATATAGAAATCTGGCTGGTTCCTGCTGGCTGGCTTAAATCGTTCCTTGATGAATGTAGATGAACAAATCAGTTTGACCAAAGTATATCTACTATTGGGCAGGATCACAGACAGTAGATATCTGTCCCAATATAGCAACAGATTTGGCAGATGTATATGCCAGCTTGTTTACTTTCATGCAATGATTTAGAAAAAATCCACCATCCAAAAGCTTCCAACTAAGCACAGTCCAACTAGTTTCACAATAGATAAAGGACAGCAGTCATGTTCTGCCTGTCCTTCAGCATTGAGGGGAAAGGGCGATCAGAGGTCACCCTTCTAAAACCACCAATGTTCTAAGTTGACAAGCACCAGGTCTCTTCCATACCATTATTACCATATTACCATAAGAGTTTGTACATAAATGGGGGGTTGCCCACAGTGACTCACCTATGCTGCTAATGCATGTCTTGTGGATAACTGTTCCATTAATTGCAATGCAAAAATATTTTTATGAAATTATACACAAATATATATGAAATAAATTCAGATCTTTCCCAGCTCCCCTTTTTCCATTTTATAAGGCTAGGGCAGAGTCCTTTACAGTGGTCAATTGTGACCCCCAAAGGTATCTCCAGCATTCAGTTTACACCAAATATGAATAGAACTAATTTGAATGCCCGAATGAAAATGAAAACATGTTACTGCAAACTTACCCATGTACAAATGGTATTTCTGTACATTTGTAAACAACAACAATTGAAGAAAAAAATGTTTTGGAAGACAATGAAAAAACAAACATTTTATGAAGGGGTTGATGAGATAAAAAGTTTGAGGACCAACCCCGGGACAGAGTTAAAAAAATGATGGGGTCTTTTGTCGTCCATTCCTCTGCCCAGTCCCGTTCTTTTTTTCATTAAAAAGAGCCAGCAAAGTAAATACTCCCCTTTTCCTGAAGCACACTGACTCCAAATAGAAAATGATTGACTATAGTGATTCAGTCTTATGAATGACACAGGGATTCTTGTGAGATTGCAACACTTTCATTCATAATTACTTCAATAAAGCAATAAGAATTACTGCAGAATACATTGTATATGGGATTGGGAGTTGATCTTCTTATATCTATGAAGGTCCTAGAAGATTAACACATACCACATGTGTCCTTGAAATTATGATATAGTGCAATAGTAGAATATGATAATGCTATATACATCTAAGCTAATCAAAATCGTATAATAGCATTGAGGCTGCCTGGAAAGACAAGCATATCTCGACTGTACATGGTCATCAATTGCTACCATTATTTTTCTAAGGCAGGTTATTAAATGTCAGCTTGAATCTGATTTGATGGCTTTAATGTACACAGACACTTTCTTTACAGTTTTTAATATTATACATTTGTTCTGTTGTACTTAATTAGAGCAATAATTGGTTAATTGTTTTTTTTTTTAAGACAGAAAGGGCAAAAGAATGTAGAACCAGACCATGCTCCTTACTATACTTATTTGAGCACACTCTCTCAACAGTGTACAGAATAAACTTTTCACGGCTCCAAGGGATTATTAGATTAATAATTGATTTTGTATTCATTTAAAAATATGCATAGTAATGAGCTCATTTGTTATTTATGTGGATGTCACATAAATGTGCAGAGGCATTATGCTGCAGTTTAGTATTCAGAAACGAACATTTAAAACATCACTCGCTTTTAAATACATTTCATGCAAGATGACTAATAGGCTATTATCTTTGTTTATTGTTAATCGTATTTATCTGATATACAGCAAAGCACCATACTGGTCTGCATCACTGACACATCAGGCAGACATCAAGAGCAACATCTCCAATTTGTTTAATGTATAAACAAAGGCTACAGTTTACATATCATTTATAAAAATGTATTTTTCTAGCAAATGCAATGGGCAATAAAAAAAAAAAAAGCTGCGTAGTCAGTGATACATAACGAATCATTCAGTATAAAATATTTAATGATGCACACATTATGAGCAAGAAAATCCTTGCATCCTGAGCAAAATTCACTAAATATTTCCAGTTCTCGGATTTCTAATCCCATTACTGTAGAGTTTACTGCACATACAAGAAAATCATAAACGTTTACATGTTCAAAGCAGAACTATGGGCAAGGGCAAAAGCAAAAATGACAAATATGATGCAATTTGTCAGTAGCAGTTTGTATTTTTCAGAGTTTTATAAGCTGCTTATTCAGTCAGTACACTTGTTTGTTTATGGTAATAGGGTGGCAACACTGTTCATTCTGCAGTCAAATCACTGCATTGTTACCACCCTGTAGATAGGGTAGTCAAAAATGGACATGTAGTTCTATATGAAATTTAGGAAAGTGACAAAAAAATTAAATATATGAATGCCCTCTAACCCCTCCCTCCAACTCCCTCTAACCCCTCCCTCCAACTCCCCCAACCCACCCTGCAAGGTTTTTATTTGTTTTTAACTGATGTACCACCATCTATGTCCCTTGCAAGGCCTGTGCAGGGGACTGCTAACTTAACACTACATATGGCCCCCTGCTGGTCAGTCCCCTAGTATCCCCTCACTCTGACCTCACTGGATCATCTTCTGGATTTGGAGAGAACCCCTCAGCTGGACAGTAAATAGAAAGTGTCCATGTTACCCAGGCAGTGATGTGCACACCTGAAAAAAGGGCATGCCGGGTATAAGCAGAGATGGAAAGAAGGCTTGGGACTGGAGCATCACATGACACCAGCATTTTTTCAATCTAGAGACTGCTAAAAGGGGGGGGGGTGGGAGGTTGGATAATCTAATTCCAGAGATGGGCTTTAAATCCCAATTCCAACTAATAGTTAGTGCCACGTGTCACATTTGTTGGCAGCTTAGCCTTCTGATGTATCTGGAAATAAATACAAAAATGTCTGTGATAAAAGGAATTGGGGGAGATTTACTAACACTGGTGGCACACAGAATCAGGTGCAGCTGTGCATAGTAACCAATCAGCTTCTAACTTCAGCATGTACAATTAAGCTTTTACAAGAAAACCTAGAAGCTGATTGGTTACTATGCACAGCTGCATTGTGTCCCACAGTGAACTCAGAGGAATAAATTTAATGGCGAGTACAAAATATCTTTTGAGGGACATAGCATATTCATGAAGCCAGTGGGACATCCACAAGCAGTACCCATGAAGGGCAGTAGGACACATGACCAAACAAAACTAGATGAGCGCAAGACCCCAAGGGATGAATCTGAGCCCTCTGGCAGAGGTAGGGTTTAGCCACCAGATAGTGCTTGCACCTAGCTTCCTCCTCCTGCAGGTGATGATATGAATCGACTTGTTTTCGGAATGAACTGTGTCTCTCAATGGACAATAGAGAAGCAGGTTTTTGTTTGCACATATTTGTTTCATTGATATGAAAGTAGGTTCCCTTATTTTTTGCAAAGTGAAAATTCCATTAGCAATAAAAATGTAAACAAGGGTTAATGTTGATAAGTTTTGGGGTTAAAAACATGCATGCATCATACATTCTAGGAGGAGAACAAAGGGGGTAGTCAATGGTCAATAAGGATCTGGGCATTCTGGTAGATCATCTTCCTGTAGAAGCAGCTCAATGTAATACTATGCGTCCATGCACATTAGGATGATTACAGGCATATTTTGAGCTCAACATTTAGAGGCAGGAAAAAAAACCCTTCTGGTTTGTGTTCTAATTGGAGCTCTGTGGCAAAAAAAAAAGGGAAAAACTCTACTAAAGTTGTCTAAACTTTGTACAAAAACACTCTATATGAGTGTTTTTTTCTTCCAAGGGAACTGCATTTTTTTAAGCCCAGTGAGCATGGAGCCTCAAGAAGAAAGGATATCACTGCTCCAGGTGGAGATGATAAGGCTGTAAATGGACCTCCCAGCGAGTGCTAGCCTCGGCTCGCCCCTGCATATGTAGATACAAAAAAGTAACATCTGCACACCGTGATAGTCCAATGCTGATTTAATGAAAGCACCAACGGTAGATACAGGACATACAAGATGAATCCATGTAGACACGTTTCACACTATACAACAGTGCTTACTCATTACAAGGATATAGAGTACTAATCAATGCATATATAGTCAAATCTATAATCAACTCAGGTGTAGAAGAGGGAGGAGAGACTTATGCTGATCAGTAACTCATTGAGAACCAATGAGTCCAAGCAAAACAAAAAACAAATTAACAAGTCAATAAATGAATCATAACAGCTATGATGTAGATAAGATGTACAAAACATATATATAATAAACAAAAAGAATAGAAAAAGTAGCAAAAGTGAAAAGACATCACAATTAAATAGTCAATAATACCAAAACTTTATGTAAAGAAACATGTACAAATAAATATGACACCATCAGAAGCACCCAGTCGAAAAGAAAATGAAGAAATACAAAATAGTAAAAGCAACAGCTTTAAATAAGCCAAGCAAAGGCTCTCACCGATTGATGTGTAGACCCCCCACTCACACACTATTAAGTCATATACAACGCATCAAGCCACAAGAGTAACTAAGTGTGTATTGCAGGACATACACACACCGATCGGTAGACGCAACTGCACAAAGTAAATCGGAGACTTGCAGACATATTGCACCTGCCCAGATATACTAGAAGAGAGAACACCCAAAAAAACAGACATAGGCAATCGACTACTAAGATGTTCGTGGGCACATATGCCGCCCGGCATGCACATATGTATAGGGAACGGTAATATAGATTTAAAATGTAACACTGTGTATTGCACCCTCCCGGGGTAAAAAACTAAAGTACACTGTCCCCACAAACCTACACATATTGCATCAAGGTGGCAGAGCTAAAGTGAAAACATGAAAGCCTGAGAGAGAGTATATAAGCCCCACATTCTATAAAGTATGTACTAAAGGAGCTCAAAAAGGCACATGTGAAAGATGGCTGGACGAGTATATGACCTGCATGACCTGACCAATAAATAGAAAAAACTGTGATCTGGGGAACATGGGGGACCAGGAAGACCAGAAGAACTTGGAAAGAACAGATTGTATATGATCTGGCAACATCCTCACTAGGGGAGAATAAATAAATGAGTGTATAGTCCCCCAGATGAGGATAATTGCATCCACAATAAGTAGCACTGAGTCCCGTGGCTTTCTCCTGATCCATAGCTCTGTTATCAGCCTGATAAGTTCTCCATGATGGGAGATATAAGCAGCTGGAAATTTGTGTCGTGGGAGGTTGCTATAAATTGATTAGCAGACAGTTGCCTTCTCACAACACAGCTCTGCACATTACTTCCTTCGTTTGCCAATGTGGCGTGGGGGTGTGTGCCGTTCCTACCATCAGCTGTCTTGGCTGTATGCCCAGACTTCACTCCCAGTACTGTACTAGAAAAGAAAATCTGTAACTTGATGTGCATTTTCTAAAGAATATATAAAGCTGAAGAAAGCAGATACACATGTAAACTTATGTAGGGAGATTTGTTTCATCTCTGTGTATCATCTGAGGCTGTTCACTTCACTGGGTATATGTGAGGGTTTACATCCACTTTAAGATCATGGGCTAGGCTGAAGCTAGAATTGATATGCCTGAAAACTGCTCATTTAGTATGACAAAAAACAGCCAACTCTCGCTAAGACCCTGGCCTGATCCAAACTAGGTCCCTCTACTCAGACTCTTACTTACCTCTTACTGCCAGATGTGGTCTGTGTGAAAAGTCTCACCACTGAAATCTTATGCGCTGACTGCACTTTCACAGTAAAACCCCATAGACTTGAATGCATCCATACTTCTAGTGTCAATACTTTTAGAGTAAAGTCGGCCATACTTGAATTGATTGAAATTCAGCCAGTTCAGCAGGGGCATTGTATGGGCAGGCTAGTTGTGCAGATGTCGATTTATCTATCGACTTGTGTACAACCAGCCTGTCAGATTTTTCCCAAACAATCAGTGGCACTGGCTATAGCCAGAAACACTGATCATGGTATTCTGATGATGGAATGCTCCCCACTGTCAGAGTACATTACAACAGCAGGATGGATTCCCACATCCACATCAAATCTGTGGATTGGGAAATTGAGGCATTTTCCTTAATTCAACCCACTGGTTGAATGGAAAAAATGCATAATGTAAGAGCTGCCTAAGGCTTCATTGTGATCTGTTTACTTGCTACAGAGGCCTCAAAAGAAAACACTGACTACTGCCTGGTGTCATCCAAATGCTGTAAGTGGCCCTTGGGCCAATGGTTGCACACAAGGGTCATAAGCAGAGTAAGAGGGGCAAGTATCAGAATTGGGCAAGTTGGGACAAGAGTGGGGCTGTTTTTTTTTGTAAACATATAGCTGTACTTTAAAAAACAAATCAGCAATGACAGTGATGTGTTTAAAATCACAAGTTCACGTTAAACCCTCACCTTGTAAAACAACCCATTCAGTTTAAAATAGAAACGAAAGGCAAAACATTTGTGTATCTCTAGGGGAGAAGAAACAGCAGTACACTGAACTTTCCAGTGAATGGATGGGTGGGGGGGTTGTCAGTACAAATATGATCAATGGAGGAGAATAGTTCTCAGTGCAGCCAGAACACTGACCATGCTGTCTTGTGCCTCGTGTGGTCAGTTTTTGAAAGAAAAGCACAGGAACTGGGAGGAACACCAGGTATTTCAGACACAGGAAGCAATACAAAAAGAACAGGATACTTTTTTCATACAAGTACATGGTACAGCCAGCACATATCAGGAATATGAAATGTTGTATTTATATATTTTTTAAACTTAGCAATTGGATTTAATGATGTCTGCAGAAATTACTGTATATAAAACTTTTATGCTAATTTTCACTAGTTAGAAATGAATACATTACTTAAAAACATCAGTTAAGCATGGTTAGCTCCAAAAACACTGCGTTTAGAGTTGATTTTACACTTTTGCTCATGCAGACAAGATGGTGTCTATAAACAAAGTGAATAAATGCATGGCAGGATTTTAAAAGAAGGATCATTTACCTTACTTTACCCAAAAATGGTGAATGCATCCGGCAATGAAAAATATTAAATACTTTTAGGGATTCTCATTGCTGGCAGTGATAACAGATAGCACATGAATACAAAGCCATACATTTTTACAGGTTTATATACATCCTGCTGGGATTTTGCCTGTTTTAGTAAACCCAGTTTGGATGTTTAAGTGGTTAAAACCTTTTGTTAGAAGCGTGCAACTGATTCACTTTGTTTATTTACTTAGCTGAAATGCGGACACAACATTGTATTATGTAGGATAATTAAATGCTTTATTAGATCAGGCAATGTTTCATTGGTCTGGATAACAAGCAAGCAGCTGAAAACAATAGTCTAATACCCAAAGTCATCATCATGTGCATGGAGCGAGGAAAACATCAGATTCATGCTGATCTAATTCTTTGACCATCCCTATACTCTTTGCAATGGAATACAAATTAGAAGGCAGGAACACATTACAAAGGTGCTCAATTAACTAATGTATTAACAGCATTAACATTCTGAAGCTAAAAAGTTATTTTATTATATAGTGTGTTGGTCTCTGCTATAATTTATTTTAATTTCAGTTATTGTACACTAATTTCAGCTGTAAGAAGCTAAAAAAAAATCAGGTGAGACATTTCCTATTTCCTGCCGTAAGTAGGAGTATGGCTTACAGACTGATCAAAACCATGTTTTAAACTCGAATCATATGAAATGTGCATGCTATCATTCAGAGCTAATAAAATATTTACTTTTTAATTTTCACTTTCCATTTTTCTGGTACCCATCGTAGGAGTGCTGTCAAATTTATAGCAGGTCAAAGCAAAGACTGATTTTCTGAAATGTACTACGGGAAACACTGTTTTATTTCCATGCTACGTAGCTTTGGTAATGATGCATAAAGCAGATCTTATTTGCATGGAAATTCTTGCAGAGGGAGAGGAGCAACATTATCTCACAAATAGATGTTTTTAGACAATAACAAGGCAGTCTAACAGACGGACTCCTTGAATTTTTGTTATTATGAAGATAATTATTATGCAGCTTATTCGAATGCGCAGACATCTCTTCACAGTATGTAAGGAAAACAGCAATGCTCTTAATAATAATCTTGTGCAATGATTTACTGTACATTAATGACCTTTTATCTTAGTAATATATTTATATTTCACACAAATATTCAGTAGCGTATTCAAATCATATATAGTTATTGTTTAGTAAGACATTATAACAATAAAATAACTTGGTTTGGTAATACGATTAAACAGCAGAAGATAATATTTAGGCCTCATGCACACGGGCGTTTTTTGCAGCTCTCCATGTTAGTCAATGGCCCCATAAAAACGCCAATGTTTTTGAGCTGTAGAGGGCGTCGGCGTTAATGAGCTGAAAGTAGAACCCACGGGCAGCACGTTCCAAGGCTGTAACGTTTTGGCGTTTTTGACGCTGACGCCGCAAAACGCTCACTAACGCCGTGTCGACGTTAACTGGCATTTTTTACGTTAACCGGCATTTTTGACGCCAACGTTTTTAGGTTAAAAAAATAGCAGAGGAGTTTTTTTTTTTAAAGATGTCTATTGACACTGATGCTCACTAACACGCATTAACGCCGAAAAAAAAATTCCCCTGACGTTGGGCCCGGCGTTTTGCTTCTTTTTTTTACATACGCCCGTGTGTATGAGGCCTAAAAGTCATGTACAGTATGTGAATTGAAATTCACACCAGTTTTTTTTTATATACAGGTGGCACAATTTCTTTAGATGTGACTCTTGGCCCCTCAGTTCTTTTACGCCAAAAGGCCCCTTCTTTCTTTCCAAAGCAAGTGCTATACAGTGTCTCATGTATTTACCTCCACAGTGACTTGTACTATGTATTGTGAGTAAAACACAGGCTAGGAATCATTGCAAGCTACCTGAGCATGCAGAAGGACTACGGGGTGGATTTACTAAAACTGGAGAGTCCTGATAAGACAGCCAGTGCAGTATGAAAACTCAGGCTTTAAACAGGCACTGATAGAAGTCACAAGACTGCTCTAACTGCTGATGAGAAAAGGTATTTAGCAGTATATATTTACTAAAATGTTTGCATTTGTGAGAGACTAGATATAGTGGATGCAGGGCCCTGGGTTTAGTAACACTTAATTGAACAAGCTTAAGTTAGAAGCTGCTTGGCTACCATGCACAGCTGAACTAGATTTTGCACTCTTCAGTTTTAGTAAATCAGTCCCAACGTGAAAACCCAGTGGCTGCCATAATTGTTTATCCAAAGGCTATAAAATGTTCATCCTAGCTTGTATTCCCAATCAGGCTTAGGGTTTTTTTCTTAAGCCAGGTGGGGTGTATACAATGACCACTCATCAAAACAATCAGAAATTTTACAGAGAGTGATCTGATAAGATTTGGCAACCATGATTGTTTTATGATGGTCTCTATGATAATGGCATTCATTTATTTGCTTTGTATCATGGAGATGCTGATCATGTATTATTCTGAACCTTTTTATGCTAAATCCAGATATGATACTATAATAAGTTGATCACATTCTGGCTGACTTTCCCTAATAAGTTTGCCCCTTGTTGTTGTTTTTTTTGTCTGTTTTTTTTACAGGTTTACTACTATGTTTATCAGCATATAAATCCTGTGCACAGGGAATAACAGTTGTCCATCATTTTTCTCAAAACTCTAAATAAAATCCTCTGCATCTAAAATGACTTGTTTGGTAAATTATCCCCTATGATCTCAACTGCTGTACTGCTCTGTTTTTAACATTTCTTGCACACACATCAAAGTTTCTGCTAGTCATTTTTATAACTATGGGCACACTTATCTGAGTATTTACATGGTGACATACAGCCTATACAGCCTATTGATGAGTCAAATTTAACTGATCATTTTCAAAAACAATGCTTTACTATGACTGTCGAAATTCCAAATTTCTAATTTGTTCTTTTTGTTGTGGTTAGTGAAGTATTTAAATTCAACATAAATTAAAGAAATTCATACAAACTGGAAAAATGGGTTTATGGACTCCCTGAAATGACCACAAAAACTAGACAGTTATTGTGTATTGTTTATTGTCTAGTTATTATCAAAGGATGAGTTGATTTTCCTGACCTGTCGCCCTACTGAAATATACTGCAGGTTTCCTTTGTTATATTTATTATTACTATTATACAGCATTTATATAGCGCCAACAGTTTGCACAGCACTTTACAACGTTAGGGCAGACAGTATAGTTACAATATAATTCAATACAGGAGGAATCAGAGGGCCCTGCTCCTTAGAGCTTACAATTATTCTTTAAAACCACTTGCCGACCACCCACAGTAAATATACATCATTACTTTGATGTTAAATACCGGTGTCATGGCAGCAGCTAGCTGTCATAACCCCCCGGTAACGTTTTTTTTAAATGTGGCACATTTGCCGCAGGGTCACTTTCAGAGGCGGCGGGAGAGGTGCCCCCCTCCCGCCGATTCCCGGTCATTTCTGAGCTTACCAGAGCTGTCAGTAAACCCGGAAGCAGTCCGATGTGGGCATTCACTGGACAGGAATTTGAGTGAGAGAAAGATGGCCCCCACTCATCTCTATGCCCTTGGAGGACCGGGACAACCTCTACCGTCACTTCTGGTTCTCAGGCATAAGCAAATGATTTTTTTTTAACCTCCCTGGCGGTAATACCGAGTGTGGCTCAGGGTGGAATTTCAGTACCATTAGCGGCCCGTCTCCTGTCTGTGTCGCCCCCCTGTAGCGACCTAGGTCCCCTGTTCCACTCATTGCGATGGAACCTAAGTCACTACGTTAGGGCTCACACCGAGCCCCAATGGCGATTACCATGACTTTAAGGTGGGACTCGGTGTGAGCCATAATGGCGGTCCCTCCAATTTTTTTT